>VACF01000156.1:0-76992 GCA_006891605.1 Pleurozium schreberi
TGTGAGGTTGCCATTTTGAGGGCATTTAGCATATGCCTAAGACCATGTATAGACCTTTGATTTGGCTTCTAAAGCTTAATCTATTTCAATTGGGAAATACTCAAAGAGAGGCAAAAAATAAAAATTGTAAGAGTGGATTGATGCTTTCAATCATTATATTTGTCTTTTGCTTGATGTTTGCATGGATGGAGCAAAAACAACCACTTAGAGTTGTTTTGCTAGTCCCAAATAACAATTATAAGTCAAATTTGATTAATTTCAACATCAAAAAGTGCAATAGGAAGATCATTTTGAGACAAAAAAAGAAGGCCAACAGGAAGATCATTATGGGACGGAGGGAGTACTTTTTTTCTAATTGGTACCTATTTTCTTGCATTCTAAGTTGGGACATATGCCATGAACTTTTAGGGGAGGCAACCCATTTCCGATCACCTCCCCATTTCCAATCAATAGACTATTGTCTTTCCAAGAAGTTATGGCATAGTCCATAGAGTAGTTGTGGCTCATTATGATTGGTTGCAAGGACCTCAATATTGCAATCAGTCCTTGGTCGATTTTGCAATCAGCCTATGGTCAGAAATAGAAAGGACCATATCACCATTATAGATTGAAGAGAATCTTCCACTAAAAAATTACTAGTAATTTCATTTTATGTAATAAAGTTTTGGAAAAATATGCAATGCTTCCAAATTCTATTGTTGTTCATGGGAAAAATTCCACATTCAAAAAACTTGCACTCCAAATATGCACAATTGCTTATTTGATCGGAAATGGGTTGCCTCCCCTAGTCTCAACTTTGAAAAGGAGAAAAAAAAAACATTTTAGCTTTGGTTGGAAATACGTCAATCTATAGGTTGGTGATTGGACCCTAATCGGTTATGGGTGCTCCTACCTTAGACATGTTAGAGATCACGTAGGAAAGGAAAAGAAAAGACAATGACATCACTTATGGATTGAAAGATTATAATGCTTGATCATGAAGGTGCTAGAATTGCAAAATTGATTTAAAGTCTTTTAATCCTCTTTTTACATGTCAAATCTAAAAAGTTGGTTACCAAAAAATATAGGGTTAAAGGGCCTAAAATGCGTATTCCCAATCAATTTATGGCTCCTCAAAATCTACTATAAATTTTTTTAAATGAATTGCTACTGGAATTTTTTCTTGAAGGTATAGTGCATTTAAGGCTCATTTGCAAGAGCTCTCAACACTATGGAAAGTCAAGATTGCAATGAACTCCTTTGATCAAAATCTTGAATAGAAAAATCATAATCAATCATTTTCAAAATTGTATTTTTGAAGCTAAAGCTAGACTTCAAAAAGAATTTTTCAAAAATAAAAACCATTAAATATAGAAACTTGGTTAGGTTTTATTTAACCTCAAAATATTGTCAACACCAAAATTTGGTGCCTTGGGCATTTAGAGGTTAAAAACCACTTAGAATTGCCATTTTTAATTAAAATAACAAATACTTCAACCCATTTAGGACTAGTCAACCACTTTTTGGTCAAAATTGACATTTTTTCATTGATAGCCAAAGTTTTGAAATAAATTTGGATATAGGCGAAATGAGGAGGTGTAGAGAATTGGGAACCAAACGCATTAAGACAAGAATTAGGGGAATCTGCATCATTACATGAGTTTCCGGGGGGCTGGAGGGCCGTTCCCAGCTCCGTCCCGGAAACGCGACGGCAGATTTTTTTTTAAGTCTTAAAACTGCAAAACAAAGTTAATTTTTTTTTTTTTTTTTTTTTTTTTTTTTTCCCAAAAATCTGACCTGGCAGTCGCTCGGCCAGGTCAGCACAGGCAGGGAACGGCGGGTTTCAGCAGATTTCGACTGGGTTTCGGCTGAGGAACTCACAGCCCTCCCGCGAGGCCAAAACACATGGAATGGTGCTCGCATGTGGTTTTGCAAGTTGAAAAAACAAATTAAATTTGGGCTAAAAATATTAGAATCTTTCAACTAGGGAATCTTCAAATTATTGAAGAGACCCAAGCATTCACAAAAATTTCATCAGTATAGTCAAATCTTTGAAATGCTTTACAGTTTGGTAATTTTTCCATGTTTAGCTTGAGACCAAAATCCATCTTGCCCACCTCCAAAATCAACCACACTCCTACCCTAAACCATTGTTTCTTTTGCAAATCTAATCGTAGGATCTTTGGCACTAGATTGGTATAAGGATGTTTGAAAGAAATCATAAATTTTTTTGACTATATTGATCACAAGATACAAGTATTTAATGAGTTTTTTTGCTCTTAACTTGACTAGATAATAAAGCTCTAAATCCTCTTAACTAAGTTTGTTTTAGAATACAGATTGTGCAATAAAAGAAAATTTATATTGAAGAATTTAGTTGAGAATTAAGTTTTAAAAATTCATAGAAAAAACTCATGATCATTATTCTTTAAAAAATTGTTAAGTTTGAAGTAGTTAGAAGATAGAAGGAAAAACTAAATTGTTGATAGCTCTAAGATGGAATTGAAACATGTTAATTCTGATGGTGAGATTGTTGTAGAATTCAAACTAAACCATGTGCAACTTTTTTTTTCTGAAAATCTGTGAAAATTGAGTTAAAAAATGAAACCAATATGTTAGGATTTTTAAAAAGATGCTTTCATTGCAAGAAAAAAGGACCATGCTAACATGCGTAGTAAACATGCTCAAAATAAGAACTCACCGTCCCCTTTGCACTCCACATAGTCTAAGCCCACAATAGCATTTGTGGGGACAAAATTGTTATTAAACTAGCAAGTGGATGCTTCTAGAGCTTGAGCGCTTTATGGACTTACCTTATGGACCTACCGCTTACTTTTAGGTACGTTGGTATACAGATTTCGAGCCTTCACTATGCAATTGCGCAGGCCATCTTGACGTTGCTCTTCAATCGTCAGGAAGTGAAATAGCGCAAAAAATGATTTGGGGATATATGTTCTACAGTCACGACTGTGTGCATGTGTATAATTGAGGCAGCGCTCTTTAATTTGCTTCAGCAGACATATGATCGAACTCAAGGGTAAGTACTGTCGTTTCTGGTGCAAGTTCATGCTTGAAACAACTGATTCTGTACTCAGTTAGCTAGTCAAGCGTACTTACATCGATCTCAAGGATACACATCCTTCTAAACTCAGTAAATTAATAGTACTGCTGCTCAGATTTCAAACTGTAGGAGGCCGCGCGCGCGGGAAGCCCCACTGAAGCAGAATTGACAGGAGAACACACGATTGGCCAATTTCAAAGGTAAGCTAGCTAGATACTTGGCATAACAGACTAAAGTTAACGATATTTGAAGCTGCCGTTCCGTTCTAACAGTATATATATATATATATATCAAACAGGTTGAGACCTGTCTAGGTAATTGTTTTACCAAGTAGCACCTGATCACTAGTTTGCATAAATTAGACTATTGACTGGAAAACGACCTTCTCTCCTCAACTGTATACGTATACATGTTTTCTCAACTTCTGTGGATGTGCGGCTATTCAGGGACCGAGTAACTAATCCCTCGTAAAGCTGTGACCTAGCTATTTTCTCCTTGGAGTGCCGTGTGCCATTCAATAGTAGGCTTCTGAAAAAATCGTGCTATACATTTTTTTGTGAGCAGGACCAGAAATTAAATAGCATATTTAAATATTGAAGAGTTGGTTTCGAGATCGAAGCATGTCACCCACGAGGATAAAATGGATAAATTTCATCCTCGTAGTACTGGGGGGATGCGTGTGGCAATCTTTAGCAGCAGACGAGCCGGTTCAGTGCATGCCGGCTTCGGCAGGCAGGTTGGGTGGCAATCTCAGCGTGTACAACAGTACTCAATTCCCGGCGTCCTCGTTTCGGARCGACACTGACAGGATCTATTTCCAAGTATGGCCAGAGGACATTTCAAATCCCCGGTTCCGRTTTCCTTGCCAGGATGCGTCCARSAACCKATCTCTCARTAATTTCACGATTTCATGTGATCAACGGTTTGGGAGGTTGGATCCGCGGCCATACTATGATGTCGGAACAGCCAACGACCTGCAACCATATTATAAACACTGGACTTATTCTGAAATCATTCCGACCACAGAGATCCAGATTTTGTGTGAGAGAAATGATATGCGCAGACTCTATTCACACAGGTGCGGGTTTTCGTGAAMTCGTGTGAGCGCGTTTTTGTGCATGGGCTGGGTGGCTATGGAGCATTCTCTTACTCGCAAGAGAGTCGTCTAACTAGCTAGCTAATAAGTAATTATGCAACTCTTTGCTCACTCTCATAGATAGAAAAGCTCTCTTTCCGGCCTTTACACACAGATCATTCCAGTTTCATTTGATGCGTAAGTCACAGTTGGGATTAAAGCGTATGTACTTAGGTGCAGGTAGGCTGTGAATTCAACAATCATTAACAAATTACGAAAATTTGGAGGGTTTAGCAACGTTTTAATTTCTTCCATCATGTGTGGCTTAATTAATTATTGGATAGATCAGACGAACTAATGAACGAGGCATATCATTCTTAGTAATGTTCAATGCAATGCAATGCAATACTGTACTGTAGATAGAACGAATGAAYGGATAATATATTATTCACCGATTTGGGTGGAATGCACGTGCAGAATTTGGACGAAGACCTTGCTACCAGCACTGCTGACCACGATCGTCCTCGTGATCATTGTGGAACTCCTCTTGGTGACCTTGCTGTGCTTATCGGTGTCGAGGAGGGTGCAATTGAAGAAGCACTTGGCGACACTTCCCCGGAGAAGATGGGCCCACGAATTTCTAGGCAAGTACCTGGGGGGCCACGACACCATCTCGGACGGCCTGCACCTCCTCCTGCTGGTGATGGCGGGCTTCTGCATGATCGAAGGCGTCAGCCACAGCAGCACCACCAGTTGGCGCTCCATCTGCATGCTGGACGCCGCCGTCTTGTACACGTACCTCACGCTCTTCGCCGTTCTGTCGTCCTTCGCGCGGCAACTAGCCACAGCGCGTRGAGAGACGGCGAGGGACATGGAAGCCGAAGCGAATCGAGACATGGAGATGCAGCAGAATCAGCATTCCATGCCATCGATATCGGGCCGCGTGCCCATTGAAAGCGACGAGGATGTGCATGCTCCGATGACGACGTCGACCCAGGCCCTTACGCGAAGCCTGTCGACGGCATCGCAGCCGGGGAGACTGGTTCACGGAGGCGGGCACGTGACCGGCGAGCTCGAAGGCTACGGGAAGGAAGGCGACTGGCGATGGCAGCGCGTGTTCAACCAATTCGCCGTGGTCATCCTGATGACGGCGTTTCTGACGTACAACGAGAATGCCGCGGGCGATGCGCTGGATAGCTTGGTAAGCGTCATCTGGTCCGTCATCATGGTGGCCGCGGTCTGGTCTATCGGAGTGAGCATCGTCATAGGGGCGCGCTCCGTCCTGTCCCTTGCCACCTTCCTCCCTCGCAGCGGAGGCAGCCGTCCCCGTCCCCGCCCCCGGAATCCCAACACTGCACCCTAAACCAATCTTAGAAATAAAATGAGGGAGAACAACCCATTGCCAGCAGTGAGTCACCCAATTCCAACATGGACTGGACCCTCCCATTAGCATCAATCATCCACTGATGTYCGTGACACAATATGTGCTCATTTGCTTTGGGCAAGCAATAGGATGCCATTCACTTGTCAAATATTGATATCATGTTCATATCTACTCACACCTCTGAAAGTATAATCCTTGAGGGTGATTGCAAGAAACACCTGTCCTATTTTCCGTCACATGTTGCGTGCTCATCTGATTTTTGGCCATAACTTTTTTTTTTTGGCTCCAAATGAATCAAGATTTATAGGGTAGGTACTCATGACTACTATGGAGTATGGACCTTGCCTAATTTTTTTGTAATTTTCAAAAATAATTTGCTATCCAAAAATAGAGCCCGATTCAATGTCACACTTGCCAATTTGGAGGTTTTTAGTACCTAACCACTACATTTTTTGAAGAATTAGATTGTGAAATTTGGTAGGCTAGTTCTTCTAATAAAAATACAACTGAATGCGAAGATGTATTGTCCCATTTGCTTCATAATATACTCAGCGCATGTTTGGAAATGTTGCTCAGGCTGTGTCTTTGCTTCAGAGAATCGACTAGCTCTAGTACAAGTATATTCACATGGAGGAGATGTTATGAAATTTGCGTGGAGCTCGACAAATCTTTGAGCGGTGGATGACTTGGGAACCTGATCATCACGGGTGGGCTGCGTATATTATGTTCAAGCTTCGATACAATGACATCGATTGGGCAAGGTCACTCTACGACAGGTTTGGTAATTCAAGACTCTCGCCCTATTATGGATAGTATTTGTGTCATGAGTATTTGTGAAGGTTTGAAGTTTTCTTGGCTTCTTGTGTGTGTGTGTTTTGGATGATCATGCAGCGGCTTGTGTGTAATGGCTAGATTTGAAGTGATGGGGAAAGGATTTTTGCCGATCAACATTGTAGATTTTCTCTCTTTAGGTGTGTGAAGAGGGAGGGATTTTTTTATTATAGGTTTTTAATTTTCATTTTGATGTTGGAATGAGAGCTCCATGAAACATTTTTCTGTATCCACTGATGTGCTTGCACCACATCTTGCTAAGTTACATTAAGACTTCAAATAAGACATTGAACTTATTTGGGGTTTTGTGAATTGGAGTGTCTAGCCGGGTGAATTTTGAAAGTGTTATTCTACTGAAGATCATGGACTTTTCCTTTTTCTTGGGTACATAGGGAACGAGATATGATTTATATATTATGTTTTTTGTTGGAATGAGGGCGCTATCAATATGTTGTTGTGTTGGCTGATGTTTTTCCAGTACATCTTAATCCCAATTGTTATAGCAACACTTATGGTATGATATAAAGCGTCTTTTCGTTTTCGTTTTGGGTATTTTGATTCAGTGTTTATACTTTGGTGAGATTTGGATGTCAAAGGGGACTCAACTCTTGAAGTTTGCAGTGGAGGTTGCAGGCATGTGTATCCTGCTTGTTTCTAAATTGGATCAGATTTTCCGTTCCTATTGCTCAGGCCGTCGAGGACGGACAGGTTGCAACGATGTTGCTGGAATGGTGGAGAGGGTTTTTTCAACGCAAAGTCGGAAAGGAGGCGTTCAGTGTGTAATTCCATTCTTTTCTTCCTGGCACATTGTAATATATTCCATTTTAAAAACCACTGAAGATAATGCAAACCGAACCTTAGGAAGAAGTTGACCAAAAGAGCGAGTAGCGTCCTCCAGCAACATTGCACAGTAACTGGGCAAAGAGCCAAAGAGAGTGTCATTTTGAAGGTGCAAATTTAGAGGATCTTCTGAGTTGTAGGAGGCAAGAGCAAAAATGTGGAGAGGGTTGTACAATACATCGTCTATTTTATGCAGTGGTGAATATTATTTTCCAATGTCAATCCTACGTTGTAGCAGCATTGTCTAGTACCTGTTATTAATAAAGCATGCACTTTTTGTGATGCAAATTCCCCCTATCTTCACATGTTTGAGGGTACTTGCTAAGTAACATTACTGAAAACGAAAGAGTGTTGCCAACTTTGGTGTTGTATATACATGTGGCTAGAGCAATACTTGCACTTTTGTGCATTAGTTTGCGATGCAAGTCGCATGATGAAACTTGAAGTTCATGAGCCTGTAAATACCTGAAGAAGACAAGCTTCTTCTGTCTAGAAAAAGCGACAAGACCAACATGGAGGGAGAGGGACAGGATTTGTTTTGAATCGGTGAGGACCAACAGTGAAAGGGCTGAAATCATGATTGATCAATATTGCGCGCACAGACAGAAGTCATGTTCTGCTAAACACAAAATTGACAGAAGTTCGTCAATAATGTGAGCAAATCAAGACGTTCCCACTGAGAGAACCATTGACAAATTTCTGTCAAATTTCTGTCATACTGGATATATATATTCTTGTAGTGTATGGAGCTTGGTGCAACTCAAGCCACACAAGCTTTGGCAAAAACGGCAACGGAACGACTGGAGTATCAACGCCAGGGACGATGTTGGGGTTGCGGCAGATTAGGACATATCAGAGCTAAGTGCCCCACAAATCCCTCTAAGCCACTATCAATTTTGGCTACCATGGAGATGGAAGAAACGGCCTCGGGAAAAGAGGAAGCCCGGGACTGAGCGGGAAGATTCAGTACCCGGCTTTGTTCAGATGGCAACGGCTACAATCCCGAAGCAAAGCGTGATCACAAAACAAGGGGATGATGGGTTTGATCATGAGCAAGGTTTGCAATGGAAGGAATCTCTAGTGATCCACAAAGATCCGGAAAGTATATCGAGTCCATTGTCTCTACGGGCCACCTTGGACCCGGAGGCCCATGTAACGTTGGATGCCACCATCAACTCCAAGGCGACCTCCACCCTAGTGGACTCAAGAGCTACAGGAATCTTCATGCATCCTAGGTTTGCAAAGGATTGCAATGCAATTCTACAACTCAAGGGAGCACCAAGAGAAGTCTGGGTAATCGATGGCCGAATGATCAATTCCGGGCTTATTACACACAAGGCGTTGGTTGAACTTGTAATTGGAAGTCATCGTGAGAAGTTGGTGGTGGATATCACCAACATGGGAAGATACCCATGTATTTTGGGCATCCCTTGGTTGATTCATCACGACCCAACTATTTGTTGGTCACGAAGGAGTGTAATGTTCAACTCAGCTTATTGTCAAGAGAATTGTACAAGGCCGGAAATGATGAGCCTCCATTCCGGAATTGGAAATGATGAGCCTCCATTCCGGAATTGGAAATGATGCTTAGTAATGGTCAATGCATGGTGGAATCATTGCGAGTGCCATGGTTATGGCGAGCAAAGTTCATAAAGAAAAAATGGAAAACAAGATTAGCAAAGGAGGAAAAATAAATAAAAATAAAAATAAAAAACAAGATAAGGAAATAGGAAAAGGAAACAGGAATGGAAACAGGAAAGGACCCGTTACAAGGAAGTTAATTGCCCCTACGCACTCATTTGTGTCAACGGTTGCTTTTCGTCTTTCGGCAAAAGATGCGGAGATTTATGCGCTTGATATTTCTGAGGTGACTCCTTCAAGTACAAAGAACTTTTCAATTCCAGAGGAATACCACGACTTGAGTGGAGCTTTTAGTGAGCAGGCATCAAATGAGTTGCCAAATCACGGCGTGGCGGACATGAAGATTGAATTCAAGGAAGGCCAAGAGCCACGGAATACCGGTCTCCGACCTATGTCACCGGCAAAATTAGAAAAGCTTCGCAAGTATCTAGATGAAAATCTGGGTAAAGGATGGATTTGACGATCCAAATCCCCGGTATCGGCACCAATTGTATTTGCTAAGAAGAAAGATGGTTCCATCAGAGTTCGCGTGGATTATCGGAATTTGAATAAAGCCACAATCCGAAATTGCTACACGCTACCCCTTATTCCGGAGCTCACAGACCGGTTAGTGGGGGCAAAGATTTTCACTAGGCTCAATATAAGACAGGCATACCACCGAATGCGTATGGCATTGGGGCATGAGTTCAAAACGGCATTCAAAACACGGTATGGGTTGTTCGAGTATTTAGTGATGCCTTTTGGATTAACCAATGCACCTGCCCAATTTCAATCTTACATGCAGGAGATCTTTGGAGATGTATTGGACATTTCCGTAGTAATATATTTGGACGACATCCTCATTTTTTCAAAAGATCTAGAAGAACATGTACGAGTGGTGCGGGAAGTTCTTCAACAATTGAAGAAACATGGGCTTTATGCCAAGGAATCAAAGTGTCAGTTTTATTGTCAATCCATTGAGTTTTTAGGAATGGTGGTGTCTTCTAAAGGGTTGGAAATGTGCCAGGACAAGGTTCAAACCATCAAGGATTGGCCCACACCAAAAACTGTGAAGGAAGTGCAAGCATTCCTTGGCTTTGCCAATTTTTATCGGTGTTTTATATGTGACTATTCTAGGATTGCAATTCCCCTTACCATGTTGACAAAGAAGGATAAAAAATTTGAATGGCCTATAGAAGCGGACCGGGCTTTTACGGTGTATTTTGAATGGTGTATTGTATAAAATGTATGGTGTACGGTGTATGATATATTTTGAATGGTGTATTGTATATAATGTATGGTGTATAGTGTATGATGTATTTTGAATGGTGTATAATGTCGTTATAAACAACCAATCAATCTTTTTGCAAATGAATCAGCACATCTCGCATGACAAGATGACGTTTGTATTGATGTCCCAAGTAACGCTGTGACGTTGTATACGACATCTTGCATGACGGGATGATGTTCGTGTTGATGTTTATGCAAAAATACCGTGACGATGTGCGTGACGTCGTGGAGAACAGGCCTCGGAACCCCAAACCCTCATCAAAACTGACACGTGGCACCTGACGTGGCAGTGCCACGTCAGATTTTTCGGTCCACGTCAGATTTTTTAGTGGGTCCACATCACTGCCCCGGGCAGACTGATTATTTTTGCAAAAAAATCCACATGGCAGAAACTACCCGGAAAAAGGTGAGGTGGCTTTCAAGACCCTCCACGTGCCACACTCTAAGCCGTTTGGTTTGGCCGGATTTGCCGTGACGTCACCAAAAATTGGGACGTTTCTTCTGACGTTCAGAAAAATTTGTCACGTTTTTCGATGTTAAAAAAAGAACGCATTTTGGACGACATCAACGATGATGGGTGGTGACGTCAAATTCAATGCAATGACATGTTTTCCTGTGTTGTTGCCAAAAACACAAGTTTCTTCTAGTGCGCGGGCCAGTTTTTGTCTCTATGTTCATGAAAAGACTTTGCGAACTCCTTAGGATTCGGCCATCTCCAACCACAGCTTTTCATCCTCAAGCAGACGGGCAAACCGAAAGGGTAAACCAAGTGCTTGAGCAATTTCTTCGAACTTTCACTACAACCCGGCAAAATGATTGGGCCGATCTCCTCCCAATAGGGTGATTGCATGAAACACCGTGCAGTTTTTGTAGCGTTTGGCATAGTACTCATGTGTTTTTTGGAAGTACTGTAAAATTAGAAAAACAATTTTAAAAAAATGTAAAAAATATATTTAATGTATATACCCATAAGAAGAAGGTACCCTATGAAAGAAAAGCGTAGGAAAATTCTCTAAGTAGGAGAACTAAAAAAGTGCAAACTTTCATGAAAATAGGTGTTTTGATGTTTTAATTTGTAATAAATAGGATAAAGAATTTTTGAAGAAACTAAAAATTGTAAATTTGGGAGAACTATATGATAAAGAGATTTCACCAAAAGAATGATCTTAAAACCATCTTGAATGTTCAGAAGTATGCGCACAAGGGAGCCTTGTTTGCACGCATGTAGAGGAAATAAAACAATGTTTTTTAAAATTCCCTCTGATAGATGCATTCATTCCTAGTGTGGAAATAGACCATAGAAATTTCAGCTTTAGATAATTAATTTTGGGTACTTCCCAGTACTAAAAACCCCTAAACTGCAAAGTGTGATAAATTAGCTAAATTGAAATTTAAATATAAAATGATTTTTGAAAAATTCTGAAAAATAAGGAATCTGATTGCTATCAAGATAGACATCTCCAATAAAAATTTCAAGTTAATTGGATAACATCTCCGTCAATCCAAGTGTGACGCAAWATAGTACTAGTCTTTCATGCAATCACCCAATAGTGGAATTTGCGTACAACAACGCAAGTCACTCTGCAACAGGGTTCTCTCCTTTCTACGCCACTTATGGTTATCATCCGGCGTTTTCAATTTCTACACCAACCACATCTACAGTGCCCGCCGCGGAGGACTGAGTACATCACCTGAAACAAGTCCACGAAGAACTTAAGGTCATGATAAAAATTGCAGGAGAGGACGCCAAACGCAACTACAACCGAGGGTTACTATTACAACCAACATTCCAAATAGGCAACAAGGTTCTTCTTTGACACGAGAATATAACAACAACGGAGCCGTCTCGAAAACTGGCCTCAAAGTTTTTGGGACCATTTCCAGTAATTGCTAAACTCTCCGACGTTGTTTATCACTTACAATTACCAAAAACATTACGGATCCATGATGTGTTCCACGTCTCCTTGCTTGAAAGATATCGTCATGACTCCATTCCGAGACGACGTTAGTTACCACCTCCACCGATTACCACTCCTGATGGGGATGTTGAGTGGGAAGTCCACGAAGTTCTTAATTCAAGGATTTTTGGTCGGGGAAGAAGATTGCAATATTTTGTCTTTTGGGAGGGCTATGGGCCGGAAGAAAATTCTTGGGAGCGGGCGGCAAATTTAGAGAATGCACCACTAGCGGTGGCAAAGTTCCATAAGAAGCACCCTGAAGTGCCAGCACCGAACCATAAGAGAACTCTACCTAAGAAGGGGGATAATGTTACGAACTAGTTTGTAATGACAGTTACGTTGGTTGGAGGGTGGTTATTCTTTCTCCTTCCTTCTTAAACCATGTGAGGAGGTTTGTTCCTCACTTGACATTTTGTTTAATACAATGGAATAGTGCTTTTGTTTTCTTCTGACACCTTGGAAGGAGGGCATTCGGTTGGTCACTACTCCTTTTAAATGCTACCTATGAGCAATTTCGGTCACTCTACTTGCAGAACTTTGCACACCTACTGTGCTCTTAAAATTGCCAGAATCGCATAAGTCATTGTACAGTACATTTGTTCCTTTTCAAGACATCTCTTGAGTTTCCTGTATGCACTAGTCAATTAATAAGCCTTCAAAGTATGGATCCACAGAGCAATTTGTGGCAGTTTTGGGTGTACCCACCTTAGTGAGAATGAAGTGAATGGCCAGCCAATGAGTGTTTCAATTAATTGCCGAATGGATGTCCGTCAGCACCCACCTCTACCCAATGCTTTGAACAATTGCCGCCTGCCCTCAGTCGATCAGCTGGGTGGAAAGTACTGTCTTAACCACGGAGATTGAGTCGGGGACTGATCGAGTTGAAATTAATCCACAGCAATTAATTAATCAATCAATTAATTATTTGTTTGAAGCAGGGTACGTCTGCAGATGATCGAGAATTAAAAATCTTAATTTCTCGAGGAATTGAGTGAAGCTCGTGAAGCTACAAGACGAACCAACAGGTCACCAGGGCTTTTATATTCATTTTCAGAGGATCGCCTTAAAGGCGAAATGGTCAAAGTTTAGGGTGTACAATTGGCGACATGGTCCCAGAGGTGGATTTCTTTTATTGGCGACACTTGGGTTTTGAATGGCAAAAGTTCTGGCGACTCAGAAATTTTCAACGTCATCCAAATGGCTACGTTCTTCCATACTGTAGTGCATATATGGCTTCATTTTATGAACATGGAGTGCAAGCAAGGCGAACTCTAGTCCAACAATGACAGCATAAATGGCGAATTTTAGGAGCAACATGGAAATTACAGGTGAATAAATGCCAAAAATTGTTACAAATAAAAGCTTTCCTAGAAAACAAACACTTCAGGGCTCCTAAAAAAACTACAGCTTCTCTACCTACCACACTGGACCTGCGCGCRCACACACACACTCCGATGCCTTAGTAAGAATGTGCACAACTGCACATAAATGTAGAACAAAAAGCACAAAGACAAATAACCAAGATTAACCTGCACACATACATACACTCTCCGTTGCATTAGTAAAAATGTGCACATGAATACATAAGGAATAAACACAMATAATTAAGCACATATGGTAATACAACCAGCAAAACAAACCTGCACACAAGCAAAGTGGCTCCGATGCCCAAGTACAGAAGAATGCACAT
Organism: Pleurozium schreberi; assembly: GCA_006891605.1. NCBI lineage: Eukaryota > Viridiplantae > Streptophyta > Bryopsida > Hypnales > Hylocomiaceae > Pleurozium > Pleurozium schreberi. Next base: position 13,729 of record VACF01000156.1, read on the forward strand.
CGATGGAGGACTGAAACCCATAAGAACAGAGATTACTAGCATGAACAAATATATTTGGCCAAGCATATACAAATTCAAGCCAACATGCTCACAAGAAAAACTACAAGCAAAATTACATACTCATTAGTGCAAACAAGAAAAATAATAGGGTTAGTAAGCTCATTGCAAGACAGCTACACACAGCTGCACCAATCCTGCAATAAAAAATACAACCCCACTGCTTAAAGTTTCATTGCAAGTTCAAATAATAGATGAAACTAACACAAAGCTAAAGGTTCCTAAATTAAACCCCTGCCCCACCAAGCTAGGATGCCAAATGTGAAAGTATACTACCTACTAGAATGTATAAACCTCAAAAATTTAAAACACAAGACGCTAATCTACATTCCTGCTGAACCATGCTAGGATTCAGTTATAGTAAATTGCAAGAACCTAACCTGCATTTCCGCTGAACCAAGCTAGGATTCAGTCACGGTAAATTCCCGCTGAACTATGCGTGGGAAAGATAATGCCCTCTCTCTCCTGCATTGAACCACTCTTCAAAGACCTTTTGATAAGGAAAAGTCTCGAGGGTGAAAATTTTTTGGGAATACATCCCCACTGCCACTTCCAAGTTCTCCACTAGGGAAGCTCTCAACTTTGATTTCAAGAAAGCAAGGGAAGAAAATGTCCTCTCATCCTCCATAGATCCAATCACATGGGTAACAGCAATCTCTGCAAGCTTGATGAACTCCGAGAAGTTCTTTGTCAAGCTGTTGTTGCCATCTAGAAATCTCCAAACTTTAGTGAGGGGATTCAAGTCAAATGGAGGAAGCATAGCTGCACGAGCGTTGGATTTCATACACATCTTGAATAACCCCCACTGTGACATCAACAATTCACGATTGATCAAGGGAGGTAGCATCAGCTTGTCACTGCCTTCACCCAGTACCTTGCCATGGCCGTAAGCATCCATCAGAAGTCGCAGGTGATCGTCAAACTGCTCATCTGCACTGCTTTCACACCAGAATTGAGGGTACAGAATCCCTAGAGTGCTCATAACATTTTGAGCAGGAAAGCGACTGTCAAGCTCTTGAATGAGTTGAGTTGTAGCCCCTACAAAGATAAGACAACCAAAACTTATAAGAAACAATTCTTGAAACTTGCACACAGATTCTAAGCAACCCTACACACGAAACTTATAAACATTCAAGGGACTTCATAAGGCTGAAAGCAACACGTGCATAAGCAAAGAAAGACATACAATTCACAAGACAAATCCAACAAACTACCTCAAGAAATATAAAGCACACACTATCTTTCTAGACAGCATTCACCAAACTAAAGCCATAGAGTCAAGCAAGTTAATCAAACAAGTAACACAAGTACCCTTGCAAGAATTCAAAGGAGACAAGCTGCCATAAACCTCACTTGTGCATTCTTGTTGGACTTGAGCAAGTAAATCGGCCCACACACTCGGATCCACAGGGGCCATTTTATGCTCCGCATGAATTTTTTCACCATAACAAACAAAGGACAAAATAGCAGAGTCATTGTTGAGGTTGCACATCCATTTCAGATGAATCTGCTCATGGCCGCAGTCCAGTAAATTTTGGAAGGACCAAAATTCATCTGTAGAAAAGCGGGTGGCAGGATCTTCATACATACTATGCAATGACGCCTGACATATCTTCACTGTTGCGATGAAGTCGCAGATGAAGACATCCCTCTTCTGTGCAAAATTTACGAGATTGTCTACTACATCCAGAAGCGGTAGTAAGGCACACATGCCCAGTACAGTATACGGGTCCAACAGGAGGACAAGGCAGGCCTACACACGCCAAAGAAGGTATGACTCACAAACATACAAGTGTTGAAAACATGATAAACTACCCCTACACAAGTAATACAAGGAGACAATGAGCAAGAAATTTTTCATCCACACAAATGCAAGAACATAAACATGATTCAAAAGATGAGTTGAAATGTAGAAATGAAGTAGGTTTCATACCTCAGCTTTGTCATTCTGGTCCAAATCTGCAGTCATAGTATAGATGAGCGTGCGATACTCTGAGAGCAAACGACGCAGCGGCTCAATGAAGGAGATCCAACGAGTTTCCACTCGTTTCAACATTTTCAGCCCTTTGGTTTCTGTTAATTCCGCCAGTGCTTTGAATTGGGTGAGGCGCTTTGGACTTCTGTTGAAATAGGCATGTGTCACTTGGAGCACCTTACTAATGGATTCAAAAATCCCCAAGCTCTCCAACGCCTTAAAGGCTAGATTACACCTATGAGCGACACAGTGAACACCATGACTGAACGGTGCGAACTTCTCCTTCAATTGAACGGTGACGCCAGTCCGGAGACCTTGCAGCGTTGAAGCACCGTCACAACCAAATCTAATGAGCTTCTCCGCCAGTTTTTTTGGGTCCAATCCAGTCCCACTTGTCACAGCTTCAATAATCAACTTTATTAAATTTTCAGCATTAGGATAGAGAAAGTACAGATAGTAAAAAAACTACTTTCAGCCGGCGCTGAAGGAAACAGACATCCTTTGCCTCCAAGAACATCGACTTCGCGGCCCCAAGTGGCCAAGTTAASAGGACTAGGGCAAACAATTTGGCCACGAGCCGCATTTTACACAAGGGAAGCAGCTGTCGGTTTCAGCCATGCACCATGGGATGCTGGAGCTGGAACATGAGGCATCTGCTTAAAATGGGTCTTTCCACAGATTTTGCACCCGATTGTAGACTCCGGTCACACACTATGCGATAGAGCTCACTGGATCAACCTACACGGGTTACAAGGGGGGAGACTCTCCATACTCAACGTCTATGCTTCCAATAGTTCTAGAGAGCGTTGCGCTCTATGGGAAACACTCATTGGTTCCCTCCCAAGAAACACCAAATGGATCCTATGCGGAGATTGGAACTTCGTGGAACGCCAAAAAGACAAATCCAACCTAAATAGGCGAATCATCTCAACAGGGAAAAGAAGAGCCTTTTTCCTGCTAACAGACGGCCTCCAAGTTACCGACCATTTCACAGGGATAGGGAGCCTCAAGTTCACGTGGGACAACAAAAGACAAGACGGACTAAGGTCCCTAACGCGCTTAGATCGGTGTTACTCATTCACACAAGTGGAAGCCAATCCATCTCCCGTTACGAAATACTGAATCAAAGGAGATTGTGCTTTTGCATATCACCTCCCTGTTAAACATACGGTACAAATCCTACCTTTAGTGCCCAAAAAATCGTCTTACAAGATGAAAAACCACTACCTAAGCGACCCTGAGGTCATGAGAGCAATTCCAAAAATATGGATCCAAAACCCCACCCTAGAATTCACAAGTAAACTCACGCAATTCAAAAAGTTCTACAAACAATTCTGCATCCAAATGGCCTAGGAAAGAAGGGAAGACGAGGATGGCCATAGGAAAAAGCTCACATAGGCTCAAGAGACCCTTTGCAGTGAGCCCTACAACATGACATCTCAAGAAAAAGTAGGGGAAGTTACAGAAAAACTTATGACCTTTGAAAAACACTTGGCCAAAGGACGGAGAATTAGGAGCCTTGTGAAGTGGCTAAAAGTGGGCGACCGGTGCTCCAAGGAATTCTTCAAAGCCGCCAGGCCATATTTTGGAGCCTCCAGGATCTTAGAACTGATGGACGAGGAGGGAACCAGTCATGTCGATCAATGCAGTTTGGAGAACATAAGTGCCAGATTCTATGCGCACCTGTATGCAGCCTCCATTCCCTCCGACGACCAAGTAACTGCAGCTAATATATCACTGGGAGCCACCAGGACCAAACTCTCGGAGCCACAACAACACTCACTGAGCAAGCCGATAACCCCTAAAGAGTTGGACAAAGCTGTCAAAGCTTTAAGCAGTGGCAAGGCACCCGGGCCGGACGGGATAACGTTAGAATTCTATAAAAAATACTGGGACCTAATACGCTCTGATGATCAACAAGGCCATCGGCAACAACAAGCTTCCCTCAAGAGTTAGCAATGGCCTCATCACTCTCCTGCACAAAGGCGGTGAAAGAAATAGACTCACAAACTGAAGGCCAATAACCCTCCTAAATGGAACATACAAGATCTTTGCCAAGGTCCTCCAAATGCGACTTCAACCRGTGCTTATGGAGGTAATCAACACTGATCAATCCGCATTCCTCCCACTTTGTTTCATATTAGACACTATAATGCTTACACATGAGACCACAGCATGGGCAGATTACTCCAAACAACCCTTGATATTCCTCAAGCTTGACTTCACCAAAGCCTTTGACACAGTTAGGTGGTCATTTTTATCCCAAGCTATGRCATCCATTGGCATCCCAGGAGCGTTTGTTGCCATGACCAAAATGCTCCTATATGGGGTCCAAGCGACAGTCAACATAAATGGATCCCATTCACCGAGCTTTGCAATCCAAAGGGGTGTGAGACAAGGGTGCCCCCTCGCACCATACCTATTCTTTATAGTTGCTGAAGTACTCAATGCCGGAATGAAGAGGGGGTGGATATAGGTCTAGTCAAAGGAATCACTCTACTAGGGGCAAAAGGCAACAAATAATATTGCAGTTCGTAGATGATACGTCCCTAACACTCCTAGGTGAGGAATCATCTACAAAAGTAGTGGTGGTCATCGTTGAACGCTTCTGCAAAGCAACAAGATTAGTATATATTAAATTGGACAAAATCTAGAGGACATTGGAAAGGAAAAGACTCGACAGACTGCCCACCTTGGACGGAGCAGTTTCAAATTGTCTGGGTCAACGGGGAGGAAGTGAGAAAGCTGTTAGGGACACCATTCGGTATGAATTTATCATTGCCCTCCGTGGACACCTTTTTGATGGATAGAACACTTCAGAAACTCCAACATTGGAGCACCACCCATATAAACCCCATAGGTAGAGGAGTTATAGTCAACCATGTCCTACTCTCATCATCCTTTTACTTCGCCTCAATATGGGGAGGAACAACAAACRRATTGAAGAAAGTRAACTCCACCACCATGAACTTTTTGTGGTCTGGTTTGTTACACAGAGCGTGGACAAAAGTAGCATGGATCCAATGTTGCCAAGCCTTTGATGCTGGAGGCATCAATACGGTCAACCTTCCTGACGCACTTATTGCACTCATGGTTAAGTGGATAATCAAAGCTGTGGAACCAAGCTCATCCAATGTGTTCATGAARGCAATAATGCTATTGGTCCATGGCGACCTTGCTTGTGGAGGCAAGGTATATTCTCCACTAGTCTCCCTCGCAAATTCAATCCTCTGAAAAGAATTTGGCTTGAAATTYGCACAAYGTTTTTTTGGACACTCTGGATCTAGAGGAATGACCATGTCTTCAACAACCAGACATGGAACGAACACAAGCTTCTCRAACACATTTGGTGCGGCCTTATCGACTACGGCCTTGCAGAATGGACAAGTGTCTGCAATCCCAAGAGGAAATCAGTCACCTCACTTATCAATAGTAACAAGGGAAATCAGATTCTCCACCTTGAGGACGATGTCTCCACTCTCCACTTGAATATAAACCAAGCCACTTGTGGCTGATGGGCTTGTATTTTTATCTTTTTTGCAATGAAATCCGTTTCATTTAAAAAAAATAAAAAAACTCTTGAATATAATTATCTTCGACACGTTTGTCTCCTGTCACGTAAGACGTTACAACTCACTACACTAATAATGATAATTTACTGTTGTGTTACTAATAGTGTTGCTTGAACTTTTAGCACACCCACTCTAAATTTCAAGTGGTTTGCATTTAGAGTTGAGGTACCAAAATCAACTTATGTTCATTCTTGATCTACGTGTAATTGTGAGCCGGTGTAATGTATAGGCAGCAGCCTACGACTACTACTACTTCCAGAATACGTAAACCCTAAACGGCTCCAGGCCTCCAGCCACTCATCAAAACACCCTAAAGCACTCATCAGTAGCAGCAGCTGTCGCCTCCATGCAATGTGCAGCAAGGCCTCGGTCATATAATTCCAGGGGCGGGTCTCAACCGATGTAGTATGGAACTACTTCCGTAGGCATGCTGGTGGAACAAACCAAGATCCTGAGTGGCAGCCTGGCTTCATCATAAATTGTCCACCGCATCCCTAAACTATCCAATACCGCGTCGATGCAGCTTGTGTAGTGTCGTAACCCACGTTTATCAGCAACTGCTCCAACAGCCCAAGCTCCATGTAGCCTATGATGAGGTCGCCTTGATCGACCTCATTTGGTCGTCGCAACGTAACGGCTGTAAAGAGTGTCCCCAAGAGGTGGTAAGTGACTCTCGGTCAAGATATACGCAAATGGTCTCTCCTCATTCCTGTAACACCCACTTAGTGTAGCAACACCGATAGCCCTGAACCTCTGATGCAATCRAATATTCACGGCGACACACAACGAAACGTTGCCAGGTGTCGCCTTTCAGGGTTAGGGCCAACTAAGGCAGTGACTTGATCGTTGATTGACAAGAAGTCGAGCGCTGGGATATCAAGAACATTTCAGGGCGTCGTCTCAGAAGACTCGCTTCTCTCTCCAAACACTCCAAGATCCCCCCATTTTCGACCAGATGAAATTGTCACAACCGCAGACAATACCCACAGATCAAATTCAATATTTTTAATGAATGTTTTATACTCATTGAAGTGGTGGTACCACACATCATGATTGAACAAACTTCACTCGTGTACGTCTACGAGTTCCACAATTCCGACTCTATCAAAGGTTCCTATCTGGAATCTTCACTACGGTGGCAGGATTAATGAGAACACAGAAAAAACATCCTTCCCCTCATTTTGCCAGTTTTCTTACWACGTCTAACGAGAAACGGCACAGTAGCATCTAAAATCTGCAGCAAATCAAAGCGATACTGCTCTGGCTACCAGATAACTACGAAAATCCTGCAAAGRTTTCGGCACCTTGAATTATAATTAACCAGTCACAACGGCAAATGCAGATACTAAAAACCAATGTGAACGCACACCCCAATTCTTAATAAACACTTTGGGGGATGAGAAATTTCCTACTGTGCTTTCCGAAGATCTATTTCCACACTACGCGATAATCAAATTGGCTGGACAAGATCTTCGGTCAATCTTCAATGCAAAAGTCCTCGTACAAGGGAAGTACAAGGAAATACCATGTCAATGCGAACGGGGAAACGGAATTACAAATCTGACGAAAATGAGACAAACATGCGTTCATGACTTGGAGGTGAATGCCCCAGCTGTAAGGGAGGAGAAATCGTACTCGGCGCCACTCTGTTTAGATGAATCCGACCCATTGGAGATGCTGCTACTTTTTGAGTTCATTGCAGGGCCAAGGGAACTACCTGATGTCCCATTTCCAAAATCCATTGGAGCCATTCCAGGGATATAACCGGCCATTGAAAGCCTCTGAATGGAGCCAGCTCCAAACATCCTGAATACATAACATACAATATCAGTTCGATGACCAACATTTACGAAATCTTTTGATTATTCTTATTTCATGAGCGGCCATTCATGTCAGAACTTACCCAGCACCTCCTGCAGCTACTGATCCCATGCCCACTGCACCAGGTTGAGATGGTCGGACTCCATTCCCAGTTGGCTGCACATCCTCGGAATCAGACAACCAGAATAAAAACCTTTGATGACWATACTAACTCTGAGCGTGCATGCACAAGGAGAAAACCTAAGCAAGTTTGTTGCAATCACTTAAATAAAACAAAGAGAACCCGCCATCACATAGGGAAACATATAACCAGAAAAGCAGGAATTCTCATCCAAATAGTTCCAAGCCCACAGGCGAAGAGCAATGATAAATCGTACCTGCGAAAATGACGGACCCCCATTCTGAGTTCCAGCTGTGGACACCAAACTGCCAAGGGCTTGGAGATCAGCAGCTGGCCACTGCTGTCCAAAAGCACCACCTTGCACGCCTCCAACACCAGATTTTTCGTTACTGCTAGATACGTTTTGCCCTTGCCTGAATGCTCCAGACTGTATGTTCTGAGCTGCAGCAGCAGCCATGATCATAGACTGCTGTTGAGCAAGCAGTGCAGCCATTTGCTGTTGTTGGGCAGCGAAAGGAGAAGCCATGGAGGTCTGCCACAACGAGCAGAACCAAAAACAGAAACATAAGTACATGCGGACTAGTTTTAAACCCTGATGTATCCCATACTCATTACTTGTTCCACAACCAGGTCAGATGCAAGGGAACAAATCCCACTAGATGCTGGACTCCATCTCCGCTTCAAAGATTGCTGAAGGCAAGTATATCAAATTGTAAAGAGATCTAGAATGTAAACACAGGAACAGTGCCATAAGTAAAAAAGGATGAACAGTCAAGCCCTAACAYGTGTCGAACCCAGAATCAAATTAAAGAAACTTGTCTTAACTCACAACTGCAGAATTCTATARTACGGACAGATGAGTACCTTCTCAAAGAGACTCAGTATACTGTTTACATCCTTGAGAGGCTGGGATGGCTTAGGCTGACTTGGTTGGTTTRCTGCTTCGGACTGAGCCGAAACAACAGGAGAAGACGTGAATAGGTCTTCCAGCTCAGCAGTTATACTATTTTTACTACTTTTTGCAGAGGGTGCCAAACTAGTATCACTAGTTGCAGTTGTTGAGGCAGCCGATGTGGTTGGAGCTTCAGACGTAGCTGCTGGCAGGGGTTCTGCAGCTGCAAAGTGCGAGTACTCAATGTAGGTGGTCTACAATGAAACAAAACATGAATAAGAACAACTACACTACTACTGAGAAYATTATGTACGTTTGAGAAAAAGTAAACCAAAGAAAAGCCTCCATGACTCACATTGAAATGCAGCCCACCCGTTGTCATCGGCTGCACTATTGCTTTCAGAGTCAATGTTMAGTAGATCGAAAAGATCTGTTGGAGCTTCTTTTGTTACAGGTACTGTAAGCGCGGTAGTTTCTATTTTCTGAGAAGGGCCCGCTTGTGCATCCACTCGTTGTGTGGCAGAACCTGCAGAAGAACTGGGTGGACCCCTGAGAGCGGGAGGGCTTGGAGCTGGTGCTTTTGACTTTTCCTGCAACAGAACCAGATCTTTTTTGGCATGGAAACGTCACAGCACATATCTACTTGAAAACCCTATTTTCAGAGGACTACTATTCTCATAAGACAGCTGCAGAGAAACGATGATTGCGGAGATGAGTATAAGCCGGAAAAGTGCAGTATTGTATCAACTACCATTAAACGCAGAAGATAAGAATTAACAGTACGCAAGCGTTTGCATGTTTTGGAGCTTCAAGATGGCAAAAAGGTAYGACTCCGAACATTACCTTTAATTTTCCCGCATTCACTTCAGCAAAAATTGGATTGCGAATGATTGTTGGACCATCTAAACGAAATGTTGAAATCTGAGAAGTGCTGTCATGAGCACTAAACCGAGATCCCTCATGTGATAAGCGGTCCGGCGTCTTCTGCTCTGAGGATCTTCGTCCACTCTCTTCCTGAGACACTCTCCTACTTGTAACTTTAGCTTGTCCACTTGCACCCCTTCCGACCCACCTCTTGGCCTCATACCTTCGCGAKAAATAAAAAAGGGATTACAGAAAKTGAATTGTTTAGAGGAATCCAACGAAAATCACAAATAGATCTCAACACAGCAGAGCAACCGACGAAACTAGGTTCACCATGGATTTAAAACCCAATAAAAACTTCAGTTATAGATGACAACATAAACGCAGAGCGAACCATGAACTTACTTTGAACGAATGAAAGACTCAAGTCCACTGCGGTCATTCTCGCCAGGTCGCTTGAACGACGGAGGCAATTCAGCCTCCCAATATTCATTGGCCTTCACATTGCCCATTCCTGATCATCAAGATGCATGACACCCAATCACTGAGACCTTCAGTGTAAAAATACTCAATAGACTCTTGGTGCTCAATATTCCAAACAGCACCAGGAAATTGATAGAAATCCTAGACCACTAAAACCGAAATATTGAAAGTGAAAAAAATATAGGAGGCACAGAGAAAATTAAAACACAAACTATATCCAAAACCAAGGTACTTGCTACTAATGAATGACATAATCCTTAGGCAAAGACTAAAGAGAAAACCTTGAAAAACATACCCTGAATAAACGCAACTTGCTCGGGCAGCCATGTGTCCAATGTTACAGATCGAACCTGTCACTTAACATACTATGTCAGAGACCAGGCAGCAGAARAAAGACCRACACCAAATCTAAACAAACAATATTGATAGAGCACCTACTTTCACAGACCAGTAGGAATGAAAAAGTCTGCGAAGACACACCTTTGAAATGTGAACGCCAAGGCTGCGATGAATTCCAGAACATTGTATGCACACGAAAATACCCAAATTTACACTTGCCCACCTTGGCCCTCTGCAATTCAAAATATTGAAGCTTAGGAAAAGCTCAGTGTCGGAGCACAAAATCACTGTTCTACAAAAGCACTCACTCGCACGCCAGGCTGAACAGATAACAAGGTTCCATCGCATCCCTAAAGAACCGCGCCGGCACTGGCGAAAAGCAGGGATCGCGAACAGAACACGTCCACTGTTTCATACTAAATTATTGTTGCAAGAACATGGCATTGAGTAAAAAAAACTGTCGTCCTCATAAACCCCCTCAACTAAGAATTCTTCGCTAATAGTCATATTAAAAATGCAAGGCTATGGAATCATCTCTAGCAGCGACCCAGAACTGATGACAGAAAATCGACTCTAACTCCATTTGCCGCAAAACCGATTTCGAAAAGCATAAATGGATGAGTTTGTAAGAGCGTGTCAGAACATAAACAAACTCCATTCGATGCTTGCAGACGATGCAACAAAACGAGCTGCTTCGAAGGACGGCACCTCAAGAAAATAATCAATGAGGAAGACAAAAATCATGCGCTAAGACGAGTAAGGACACTAAGCTGGCAGTGATAGCGCGATCAATTGCCAAACACTACACGAATTGCCAAAACATTACGCGAATATTAAACAGTACACAATTACAGTAGCAGGAGAATCCCACAATTACAACCTCATGAATGATAAAAATGAGAGTCAGCAAAGATTACTAACTTGCTATGGCAATCAGCACACTCGCGATTCTCCGGTAGTTTCATCATGGCCTCCAGCATCTGCAACACAAAAAAAGGATAAGCATGTGGCCTGGCGCCCTGAGCAAAAAATTTGGCAAGAGAGAGTGAGTGCGAGAGAGAGAGAGAGAGAGAGAGAGAGAGAGAGAGAGAGAGAGAGAGAGAGAGAGAGAGAGAGAGACGTGTGCTTGAGAAGAGCGATACAACACCAGAAGCAATGACATCATAGCTATTGTCTCCGTTACGATTCGACAGCTGCAATAGTGCAGTAGCAAGGGGTGATGGCCAGCAGATCTGGAGATCTAACCCTAAACACGTCATCGACAATTAAGAAAGGCAATTCGAAAGAGCTCCCCMAGACGCAAGGGAGTTCAAACCCTAACGTACAAGTAGGAGAACAAGCGTGGCGTGAGCCGAGCAGACGGGAGATCCGCGGAGAGGACCGAATGAGGGCGATACCTTTTTGTGGCGGTCATTTTGCTCCTTGGTGACGAGCGATTTGTCATTGTTGGTGAAGGCCATGAGCTTGGCCCAGGGATGAAGAGGATGATGCACAGGAAGGAGGGCAGGAAGGGAGGGAGGGAGGGAGGGAGGCAGGCAGGCAGGCAGGCGAGGAAGAGAGCAAGGACGTCTACACTCTACACCGTGGTCGAAGAGATCCGTGGAGAATAGAGAAAGAGAGAAATGCAAATAGAAGCGATAGAGGGGAGTCGGCGGGTGGGCGGGCGGGCGTACAATTTTTTTATTGAAATTTGATTTCAAGAATGAATTGTTGATTCAACATTGAGCTTTGTTTGAACTTCATTTCAATAATTTGGAAGTAATTTGAGTCTTCATCTATTAATTTGATCTATTTAGAGATCAAACTTCAAACAATTTCAAGTTCAAACAAAGCTCTGTAATATCACATTTTCTAACTGAGTGATATTACAGAATTTCAATGGAGCTCAATCTTGACAGGTGATATTATGGAAGATTGACAGAGTGATATTAAAGAGGTATCATGTATAGTGCTCTTTTTTGGCTATAAATTTCAATGTTTTTAAAAAATTTATTGCTTTGTAGATTACATTCCATTTATTTGAAGTCTAATTGGAAAAATATTAAACTTAATTTGGTCCTACAATGAGCAATTTCATCAATTTGAGTCAAAATCTAAATATTTAACCTAATTTTCATAGTTTCACCTAAATAGAGTCTAATTTGAACATCTTGAGTATTTTTAGATGATTAATTTTTTCAAACTTGAACTAATTTCAATAACTTGGCCTAATTTGATTCAAATTTGAAGTAGTTTTGCTTAATTTCATTTAATTTGACCTAATTTGATCTATTTTAGTCTAATTTGACCTAATTTGATCTATTTTAGTCTAATTTGACCTAATTTGAAGTAATTTTGTTTAATTCAATCTAATTTGGTTCAAATAATATAGTCTAATTGGACCTCATCATAATGTAGTCCGATTTGACCTAATATGTTCTAATTTGTTCTAACTTGACCTAATGTAACTTAATTTGAACAAATTGATAAGAGATTGAAGCATTGGAGCATTGGAGCATTGGAACATTGGAGCATTGGAATATTGGAGCATTATCTTGCAATAAATTATTTAGGTAAAGATTTTAATCCTCTTGTAGCTTGTGTAGTGTAAACGGGCATTTTTCGTTTGCATGTTCAAGAATTTCTACTCTAGTGTTGCTAGGAGGGAACTTGGTGAGTTTTGTGATAGGCGCTTTTGAATTTTAGACGTTTTTGTTGAGTATGAAGTCAAATTGATCACCAACAAGATTCTTTTATGTCGTTAAGCCTGTATTTGTGGAAAGTGATGATTTTCACAAAGCATAGTTCAATTGTTGCAGGTTGACCTGCAGGTTAACCTATAGGTTGTCATTTTTCCCTGTTCATCACGTATTTTGTGGTCCAACCTTTTGTATTAACGAGAATTAATTAAAAAGAATTGTAAACCCTTTGTTTTAAAAGCTTGTAGTGGAAAGTAAAAGGAGAAGGGTGATTCCGCCTACCTATAAGCTGCACAAGGTTTAGGTTAGGCATTCTCCTGTTATTGGATGCACACATTTAGATATGGCAAGGCTTTTTTTGTAAATTAATTTGAACTTACAAACTACATATTTGATTGGTGTGTTTTTCCTTAAGATTGATTATTAAATTCATCAACTTGTAGTATTCTTTTTTATCTTTACAAACCTTGTCATCCTTTAATTAATAAATTGAATTTTTTTATTTTATTCAGTTTGGAATTTACAATAAGTAATTGTTATCCTATACTACGCTTAGAATTCGAATTTGCCATCTTTTTTAAACCATGGCTCTTGCTTTGACTACAATTGATGATTTCGTAGATGTCAATGTTCAGGATGTTGGATCTATGTGCATCCAATGCCCACAGTGTTTAGCATTTTGTTTTAGAAAAGAAAAATCTACCATTTGTTGTTATAATGGTAAAATTGCCAATGAACACGTTAGTCACCCAATTGTCCATCTAATGCTCAATGAACTTTTTATGGGCATGACACTTAATTCTCGTGAGTTCCTTAAATCCATTCGAAAGTATAATCAAGCTTTTGCATTTACAAGTATGTCATCATATTGGAAGTTTAGAACCTGAATCACAAGAACGTGCAAAATGTGCACAAATTTATTTCTTGGATGCTAGTTTGCAAACAAATCGTCGCATGGAGATTTTTGATGATCTTCATTGCGAAACCGTTAATATCATCCAAGAAATTTTAGAATCCATAAGTGTTTTTATTCAAGGTTTCAAATTTTTACATGATGTTATTTTAGGAGGACACAATATGGGACTTCGTATCTTCGGTGAAGTTCCATTTGGTGAACATCCCCGTTGATACAATCGACCTACAGTTCTAGAAGTTGTTGCTATTGTTCTTGATGAACAACATTTAGATTCCGGTAAAGATATCATTTTTCATCAATGTGGTGGAAATTTATTACGGATTAAAGAAACTCATCCAACTTATGATGCTTTATCTTATCCTTTATTGTTTCCAGATAGACGATGTGAGTGGTTACCGACTTTTAAAGCAAATACTGGAGTGACTTTAAAGTCATTTGTCCAATATTTACTTCAAAAGCGACCTTAGTCAAATGTTCTATATAAAGCAGGAAGATTATTCCAGCAATATGTAGTAGATCAATATCTACGCATAGAACATGAAAATTTGTTTTTCATTAGACAACATCAAGCTGAACTTCGAGCAGAATGTTATCAAGGGATAGTAGATGCTTTACAAGAAGACAATGGAGCACGTGTTGGATGTCGCATTGTTTTACTAGCAACTTTTGTTGGATCTCCTCGATATATGCAAAAACTCTTCCAAGACAGTATGGTCTTGGTTAGAGTTTTAGGAAAACCTGATTTATTCATTACAATGACTTGTAATCCATCATGGCCTGAGATTTGTAATAAACTTGAACTGGGTCAAAGTCCCCCTGATCGTCCGGATATTGTTGTACGTATTTTTGAGCTCAAGTTGAAAGCTATGATGGATGAGATTACCAAGAAAAATGTTTTGGGGGAAACTATTGCTTTTTGTTACACTATTGAATTTCAAAAGCGTGGTCTTTCTCATGCACACATTCTTCTTTGATTGAAAGATAAGGTCAATGATTGTAACATCGTAGATCGTGTAATATGTGCTGAGATTCCTAATTCGGATAGGCAACCGCAATTATATGCTACGGTTGCTAAATACATGATGCATGGCCGGTGTGGTTTGGATAATCTTTATTGTCCATGCATGAAAGACGGTAGATGTTCGAAAAATTATCCGATGCAAGTTCGAGATAGCACCATAGTGGATGATAATGGATTTATTTTATATTGTCGCCGAAATCAAGGCCGATATGTCGAAAAACATGTACAAGGACAAATTATTCGTTTAGACAATCGATCAGTTGTACCATACAACCCTTATTTAGTAGATCAGTTCAACTGTCATATCAATGTCGAAATTTGCAGTTCAATAGAAACCGTCAAATACCTTGACAAATATATTTTTAAAGGTGTAGATCGTGGTGTTGTAGAAAGAGATGACGTTGTAGATGAGATTAAAGAATTTTTAGAAGGCCACTATATAGCCGCTCAAGAAACATGTTGGAGGCTCTTTGATTTTGAAACCAATAATAAAAGCCATAGTATTTGTCGGTTACATGTCCATCTTCCAAGTCATCAATATGTTTCTTTTCACGAAGAAACTTCATTGCAATCGATAATTGATGAAAAAACTCACACTAAACTTACAAAAAAATTTGAACTTAATAGTCACATTCGTGCGTTGATTGCTTCTGGTAATCAAGGCAATCATAGACTTCTTTGATACATGGATCTTCCGCTTCAATATAGATGGGATGTAAAAAACAACATGTGGATTAAAAAGCAACGTAATGTAAAAGTATTTGGTAGAATAAATATGGTTCCTGTAGGCACTGAAGTATTTTATTTACGTTTGTTGTTGACTCATGTTGAGGCACCAACTTCATTTGAGGACTTATTTTATTTTCACGMTACAGTATATTCAAAGTATAAAGTAGTTTGCATTGCAAGAGGACTTTTACAGGATGATTCTGAGTGGGAAAATTGTCTCCAAGAGGCAACTATTATTGCATTGCCTAAACAAATTCGGCGGTTGTTTGCAACACTTCTTGTGTTTGGACACCCGCAAGATCTTGACATCCTGTTAATTTGCTTAGAAGACATCTTGATGCAATGTCTGACAAGTGGCGCAATGACCAAAACCGCTATTCCAAAGCAATTTTGTCCATTGAAGAATATTTATCGTCATTGGATAAATATCTTGTAGATTTTTTTAACATTGATGATTTGCATGAGTTTGGTTATACAAACAATATTGATTTGGGCGTTAATATTGGTGACAATAATGATTTGAATAATATCAACATTATTTTTGTAGAAGAAGATGTCGATAAACTCAACGAAAAGCAGAATATTGTTTTCAATGTAGTTACTACATCGGTTTTAGAACCTAATTCTCCAAATAGGCTTTTTTTTCTAGATGGTCCAGGTGGTACGGGTAAGAAGTTTTTATATAATACTGTATTAGGTTATCTTCGTGCTCAAGGCATCAAGTGTATGACAATGCCTACAAGTAGAATTGCCGCATGCCTTTTAGATGAAGCGCAAACGGCACATTCTTCTTTAGCCATCCCTTTACAATTACATGATACGTCGACTTATAACATTAGTGCCCAATCAATATTAGGTCAAAATTTACGAGAAGTACAATTAATTGTAATTGATGAAGCTTGTGCTGGGCATAGATTTATGTTTGAAGCTATAGATAGATCATTGCAAGATGTTTGTGGAATCAACAACTCCAATGGTGTCTTGTAGTTTTGTATGGTGGTGATTTCCGTCAAACTTTACCTATTGTTGTGCGTGGAGGTCGCAGGCAAACTATTGAAGCTTATTTGCAACGTTCATATTCATTTCCGTTAATGCAACATTTTCATTTGACTACTAATATGCGCATACAAAGTCAACCAGATTTTCAAAGATTTTTATTAAATATTGGTGAAGGTAAAACCGATCCAGAAGTAGATTTACCTTTAGGATTAGTTGCAACTAGAGATTCTTTAGATGGTCTTATTGATGCCATTTTTGATGATCCGGTTGATTTCTCTGAGCGTGTCATTTTGGTTGTCCGAAATGATGATGCTCAAGAAATCAATCGGAAAATTATCGATCGTATGCCTGGTGGTATGCATCAATGTTTTAGTGCAAATTTTGTGCATGAGAGCAATGAGCATGCCCATTATTATCCGGTAGAATTTTTAAATTCTTTACAATTAAGCGGTTTGCCTCCTCACCAATTATATTTTAAATGTGATCAATATTTAATGTTGCTAAGGAATTTAAATCCGGCAAAAGGTTTGTGCAATGGAAGTCGTTTGCGTCTTTTGCAAGTGTCATCAAATGTATTATTATGTGAAATTGTGGAAAGAAGGTCGTATTCGTTATATTGAGATTTTTTGCAAATTTTGAGACAATATGCTAATTATTGGGAAATTCATTCAAAAAATATTAATTGAAACCAAAAATAAATCATACTCAATTAATAATCTTATAATGAAAATCTAAAAGTTGTTGTTGTTATCTATTTATAAAAAATTACTAGTGAAGAGATAAAGCGGTTTATCCTCGAGTCGAGGATAATAATGAGACTACAAAAAGTCTCAATATAACGAATATGACCTTAAAGGCGTTTCCGTGGCCAAGAAGTATTGATTCCTAGGATCACACATCATTGCAATAATAGCCGCTTGCCATTCTCACTTTGCCGGAAACAATTTCTTGTCACTGATGCTTTTGTCATGACAATTAACAAATCGTAGGCCCAATCATATGATCAAGTCAGCATTTATCTTCAAAATTAAGTATTTAGCTATGGTAAATTATATGTGGCTTTGTCTCGTGGTAAACATCCTGCAAACATTAAAGTTGCTAATGACAACAATGAAGCCTTGGGAACGGTAAAAAATGTAGTTTACCATGAAGTTTTTTCATGACTTTGTCATACAATGTCTTCAAAATATTTACACCTGAATTAGGTGGATGGAAAAGTTAAGAGTTTGTTTCAAACTCTGCATGTTTAGGATTCATGCACGCTTTTGCGACAACCCCTTCCATCCAACTTGCATTCTTTGAGTGTCCAATTACATTGCCTCAATTGAAACAATCTACCATATTAAAATATGGAAGGACTATACATGAGACATTGTTATTTGATGAACATATATATTTTTAATTCATGCATCTTTAGATGCAATTAATTCATAAAATTTATCATTCTCCATTACAATCTATTACAATTTATAAAAATTTAGAATTTTGGAATAAGACATGTGATTGCTACGAATTTTCAAAGTGGAATTTTCTAGTCCATTGAAATCATCACATTGCTTGGTCCTCATTCCAAAATCTAAAAAAATAAGTAGTCAACCGATTCCAATTAAATATGGGAACAGTTCAATGACACTTTGGGGGACACAAGTTCATGAAAGTTGATTTGTCAATYGTGGGTACAAAGACGATTTTGGGTGTTTTCACCACAAAGAGAAGCCTTGATTCAAGGATGCTCTTTCTTGAGACAGTATTGCCTCAAAGTATTGCCTCAAGAACAAGTAGAGGCAAGGATGTCCCAAAGTTTAGATGTCCTACTACGTTAACTCCAAAAGGACCAAGTGGTCATTGGATGACYAATTGAAAAACTTGAGCATGCTTTTACAATGTCAATTTTCAATGGATCTTTTTGAATTTTTAATAGAAGGTATAGGCATATACCGCTTAGATAAGTATATAATCATTTTTTGAATTGGAYACCTATATCAAAAGTTATGTTGCCTGGAAAAATCTATGTGTAGATTGGGAATCTTTTGCTAAAATCCTTATCTACACATTTGAAATTTGGCAAATATGTAATTTTTTAAAAATAGAATGTGATTATCATAAAAAAAACATGTGTAGTGCAAAAATCTCACTCTAAAAGGAGTTAAAAAAAACCCGTCATTCTAAACCTATCTGACAAGGTCTAGGAAAAACTTTTTCTTCTAACTTCAAATTCTATAGCCTTTCAATATATGTGGTCAAATGAGTTTCTGGAATTTTTATTACACATTTTTRTAGTAGTCTAGCACAAATTTGTAAGGTTGAAATTTTAAAAAACATATATCTTTTCATTTTTTTCTTGCTAATTCTTAATAGTGACGATCATTGACAATTTATGCTAGAAATGTACTATATGTCATGGATACAGAAGCTTGTAAAACCTTGTGGAAGACTAAAGAAGCTTCTCAAGAAGTTTCCACCTTTAGAAAAAGCACCTCAAATAACTTCCAAGAATAGTTGGCAAAGCTTAGGTCTGAATACGAGTTGAGCTTCCAAGAATAACTTAGAAAGCTTAGGTCTAAGTAGGAGCTCAACTTCCAAAAATAACTTAGAAAGCTTAGGTATAAGTAGGAATCGAGACTGAGAGGTTCTTTGGTCTCGACAACTCATTCTACTACCTTGTTCATAGTTCTTGATCTTTAGAGCCTTGTCTTTATCACTTCAAGTCCTTGTACTCACATTTCTTGCGAATAAACTCAGTGTTTCTAAGCTCAACTGTATTTGTCACATTGTTGAAGTTCTTAAGAAATTATTGGTCTACTCAGGAGTGCGTTTTTGATACTATGGCCTTTTAGGAGTTAAGTAATTAATAGCAATAATGTGCGACAATGATAATGCTAGACACTATTATTTCAAGATGAGAGTGTTTGCCCTTGTACATAGTACTACACCTTGGAGTCAAAAAATTATTTTGTGAGGTGAAGACTTTGAAAATAGTCCATACATGTAGTCACTCATGACAAGTAGACATATGTTTAAAAGCATATTTTCCTAAGTGTCATTAAACCATTCCCACACTTAACCGTCCAATAATTGGTCAACAACTAATTTTTCTAGATTTTGGTTCTAATACCAAGCTATATGACGATTTTGGTGATTTACCGGGCTTTCACTTTTGAAAATTCACAGAAATACATGTCCATATCCAAAAATTCAAATATTTTTGGAAATTCATGATTTTCAATCACTGATACAACGAAATTTTTTTTCTAGAAAATGGTGCCCCAATTACGATGAGTTGCTTATTTTGATGGATTTTGGTTTTTCCACCTTACAAACCTAGTTTCTTTTTATGAAGGACCCCTATAGCCAAGTGCATAGTGAACAAATTGATGAGGTGAAATAACAAGGTTAGGTTCCTTTCCATGGCTGAGGGAAACCGACCTGTCCTTTGTCCCAAGTTTTATCCCTAGGAGAAATTCAAGAACTATTTATTTGTCACGCATCATAAAATTTGGGAATTTGAAAATCATGCTTGCAATCAAAGGCCCTAAATAAGCTATGAGTGGCATAAAAATAGGGGATCTTTTTTTTGACATGCACCCCTACGAAAAACACTGGGGACTTTGGAAGGACGAGCAAGGGGGGTCACCCATCCCTTTATATTTGAGGCCAAGAGGATGATTTATGAATGGACAACCAATGTGGCATGTCATTCAYCTAAAATCTTGAAATCAATTGGGGAGAGGAACATGGCTTYGACATTAATCTTACARATAACTTAGTATCCATAATAATAATTAGAGCGTTGGCTTGAAGGTCATCGTAACTCACCCTTGCTCAAGGTGGACGTTTTGCATTTCATGGATGACAGAGAATCAAATTGTGTAGGATAGAAGTGCAAATATTCATCCTCAAAATCTTGTGTGGAAAGGGGAGATCTTCTATAATGTTTTGACTTCCAATCACTACTTTGGGATTATTTTAAACTAATGATTCCCATGGTATCAAAATGGCTAGTAATTTCCACAGTCACCAATTTGTCCTTGAAGRGCTAATGAATCTCTTTGAGGTGTTGACAATAGCCTAAAAAACAGTGGTTGGAAGTAGTTCATTTAGTCACACCTCATAGGCATGAATAGTGGTGTCTAACCACCTTTTATGCCTCCTTTTGAAAGTAGGCTCGACATCAAAATGGTTAGGGTGAACTGCCGCCCTTGCTAATTCCCATGGGAAAATTCTGAAATTTTTTATTTTTCATGCATGATTAAATTTATAAATTTGAATGCATATTTACAATCAGAGGCTCCAAATTAACTAGGGGAGGCGTAAGAGATAAATTTTTCAGGCACAAAATAGGAGGTCTCTTTTTTAATTTGCACCCCTGCAATGACTTGGGGGGACAAGCCAGAGATTCACCTGGATCATTAGAATAAGGTAGCCAATAACATCTAGTTAGTAATAACATCTAGTTAGTAATAACATCTAGTTAGTAATAACATCTAGTTAGTAATAACTAGTTAGTAATTTTAGACATTTTATTTTTGTACATTTATGTTTCTAGTTTTGGTTGATTTTAGATGTGGTTGATTCAATTTGATCCTGTGTATGCTTAAAGGTCATTTGGGTACTTGTATTTTGGGTTTTATGAATCGAAATGCATATTTCAGGATTTTAGTTTTGAAGTAAGTTATACAAGATTTATGAATTTTGTCTTTGTGAACATATGTAAAGATATTTTTGCATCAGGTCATGAACTCTTGGTTGGTTGGAATAGAGCATTGGCTTTGCAATTGGTTAGAATTTCATCATGTGCTTGTATGAGCTATGAGGTAGCTTGGAATAACCACCTAAAGTTACGTCCGCACCTGGGCTTACCAAGGACCGGGTGATAAAGATAAGGCATGTGCTGAGGTCGTAGGAACCCTATGTTAGGTATGTAGCATCGTTGGCGTAGGTGTGTCGTGACTAGAAGTATGCGTTTTGGTTCCGCAAGTGGTAGTGGTGTTCAGACTTGCACCTTGAAATTGTGTTTTTGGTGGTAACTGTTGATGCAAATGTACAAGTGAGAGTGCCCGACCACACCAAAGCTGAAGTGTTACGGCTTATTAGGAAGTATTGGGCCCCGTCGCAATTGTTGGTAAACACCTCGTATATTGCTCGGCTTGTTTGTTGTTAAGTGACTTCATGCAATTGCAGTGCCTCATTCACTGGAGGGCTTCTCGCGATTGTCGGCAAGGTTGAGTACGTGTGCGGGTGGTGACGGCTTCAATGTTGCAATTGATTTGGCACAAGACGATACTGGGTTGCGGCCATTGAGCGAGAGCTTCCAAAATTGTGGCGACAAGGGTCGGATTTGAAGGTAGCAGAAGTGGAGTGCGGTGGCCATAACCGACGTCCCTACAATTTGGGTAAAATCGCACCTCTACAATTCCGTGTCATATTGAATTGAAGAGTTGGAATTGTGGCAGCAACATTTTCTCAATTTGTCGTTCCACATGCTTTGGCTTTGACAAGTTTACATGCACTGTGGACATGGACTCTGCTAGGGTTTATGGTGGTCCGAGGCCAACACTTTCGATTTTTCTGTTGTCTCTCCATTTTTTATATTTTGACTTTCGATTCACCTCAAGTCTGCATTGTAGGACACTGACGTTGTTCATTTTGGAAGCGGTCAACCAATTTCTTAAGTTTCTGGGACTTGACTGCAACTACAATTCCATCTTCGAAGTTGGTCCTGAACACGAGCAGTGCTTACCGACTGCGCTTTTGAAATTCTTCCCTATGGACATTGGTACATTCAGTAATCCATTCATGAGCGCCTTCTCTACATACCTAATTTCTTGCTTTGTTTGACTGCTATTGAAATGTTGTTCGCTTCTTTGGTTTTAAAAATTATAGTATGAGCAGGAATTGCGGATGTGATGCTTGACAAAAGCAAGTTCATGGTGCTAGCCTCAGCTGCGCTCCTTCTCCTGCTGACCAGTAATCGTGTGCTGGATGTCGAAGTACAGGCTGAAATCAAGGACGATATCGATACGGACTCCTTCACTGGAGCTCCGAATTTGGTCGCTTCTAGTATGCACATGGAAGCACTTGCGCGCGCTGCCTTCCATGGTTTTCGGTTGTCCAATGTTGTAGCCCTCCTTGGTGACGAGCTTGGATATTGGGTTAAACCACGATCCACCACGTGGTTTTCTCGATTTCTTCTCGACCAATATGATGAGGATCGGTGGGTCAAAATGTTCAAGATGAATAAGGCATCTATTTTTTCTCTTGCGGAACTGCTGAAGCCTAGTGTGCAGAGAAAGGACACCAAATATAGATTGGCTATACATGTAGTTGTGCGAGTGGCTTGCACACTCTTCAAGCTCTGTAGTGGTGCGAGTTTGTTGATATGTAGTGAACTTTTTGCAATGGGACGCAGTACAGTGTCAGTGCTCCTCAGAGACGTCGTGCATGCTATAAATATAGTGCTTAGATCTAAAATCTCTTGGCCTCAAGGGGATTGCTTGCTTCAGACTGAAGCTCATTTCAGACATTTAAGCGGCCTCCTAGGTGTGGTTGGAGCAATCGACGGCACACAAGTGAGCATCTCCAAACCAAGAGTTGGTGCCCGTGACTACTATTACTTTAAATCTGGGGGTTATTCCATGAATTGTCAAGCTGTTGTGGATAGCCGTAAACGCTTTCTCGATTTGTTTTTGGGCATGCCTCGCTCCACCAACGGCTCACATATGCTTCGAAGGTCGTCTTTATTTCACAAGGCAATGCAACAACGTCTGTGGGATGCAGACGTATCTTTCAGCGGGTTTTCTCCATATCTTGTGGGCGACCAAGGCTATCCCTTGATGCCATGGTTGCTTGTACCGCACAGGGACAGCCAGAATCTTCCCTTAGCAGATCGACTCTTCAACAAGAAACTGAGGAGGTCTCGAACGGTCGTGGAGAATGCGTTTGGCTTGCTCAAGCAATCTTTCCAGGAATTGCTTGTGAAGTCCAATTTGGATGTCACCTTCCTACCCGATGTCATTGTGACTTGTGCTATACTCCATAACATGCTGCAAGGCCAATCACACGAGCAAATCCAACAGCTTCTTGAAGTGCTGCGACAAGAAGGCCTTGAACCTGAAGCTTTGGCCGAGTACGGCCAGCTGATGCAAGCAACGGAGCCTCTAGGGGACGATGATTCCTTCGATAGGGGGGGCAACAAGCGTAGGCAGATTGGAGTTTTCCTAGCTGTGCAACGTGGAATTGGTGGATGACATAGGCAGATAATGTTCATTTCACTAGTTAGTGTCGTTTTCTGAAATACCTTTTTGCCCTCCTGTTTTCACTTCAATTGAAGTCATCGCAAATAGGAAATGCAGCTCTTATTCATCTTGTTTATTTTTCTCCTAGCATGGTGTGGCGGATCAAATGGCGGATCAATCGAATCATGAAGTCACTGAATTAACAGGCGGTCCACATTTATGTGTTCATGTCCTAGTTCAT
The DNA here is from genome assembly GCA_006891605.1 of Pleurozium schreberi. Classification (NCBI taxonomy): domain Eukaryota; kingdom Viridiplantae; phylum Streptophyta; class Bryopsida; order Hypnales; family Hylocomiaceae; genus Pleurozium; species Pleurozium schreberi. The sequence goes on from VACF01000156.1 coordinate 37,672, forward strand.
TGCATGCCTGCAATAATATGATGAGTTGTTTGAATGTTGTTTCCTTTCGTGAGCGCAGATTATGCTTCAAAACTATGTCAACATATGAAAAGGCAAATGTACAAGGTTTTTTTTTTTTCATATACTGCGCATGGCTATATTTATATGATAACTTGTATTAGTAGGCTCTCTCCAAAGTGAGAACCACAGAAAAAGGTGGTAAAAATTGCGATGACTTCGAAGTCAACTGACATACATAGTTGTCGACATAAACCTTAGCTTCCGGCTGTAATACAATAATAGTATCCTCTCATGTTCTTGACTACTTGTCATTCATGTACAAGCTATAGTATTTAATTAGAGTATGTACATAGAGCATATTCAGGTAGGCCTTCCCAATGTGCACTTTGTATGAACCCAACTTCAGCAGTTGGAAGTTTAGTGCACAGCAGTAGGAGCTGCATCTGTCCATGCATGTCAGTGATCCGGCTGAGTGGGCGCTCGTTGTGGCAACTGGTCGAGCTTCTTCTCTTTTGAGCGTAGCAGGTCAGCACTGAGAACCTCAGACAATTTTGATAAACATTGTACAACCTCTCTTTGTTTCTGAATAGCAAGTTTTGCATTTTCAATTGATACAAGCGCATTGTCATGGAGGTGGCAATCGCTATCGCGCTGGTATTCCATTTATTCACTGAAAACTTTCAATTGTACCTCAATCTTTGAACGCTCCAATTCGTGTGTGCCCTCCGCCATGTCACGCATTTGACCAGCTAAGACAGCTCCACTAGCACGCGTGGCCTCAGCTATTACATGGTGGCCGGATAGGCTCTTCCTCCGCTTTCCAGTGTTGCCAGACTTCTCTGGTGGTGTGCAGTTGGAGGTGTTGCGGGAGCTGACGAGATGGGGCGTCACCCCTGGGGGAATGCTGAAATTTGGACACTAGCTTCTTCCAGCAACTGTACTGTTTACTTGGGCAGGTGGTGTGCTCCCGAAGTAGTGATTGGGATGGCGTGGAGAAGTAGTCCTTGTCGTATTGTCATCCGTGTCTTCAGGAATCTCGGTGATGTCCATGGGGTCTTCGGTATCCGCCTCAATTTCATAGTCATCAATACCATTCGAAACTTGTGTTCTATAGACGGAGTAGTTACTGTCCTCAATTGACAGAAGATCTCGAGTGTGAGGCGGCTGCATGGTGGGTTTTCTCCCCAACCACTCTTCAAGGTTGTTGTAAATGTCTCCAGAAAACGATCGCGGTAGATTATGTGCTTTTCTTTCTGATGGTGTCATGATCCAGTAGTCCGCAACATTGGTACCACTTTTGGAGAAGTAGTCGTTCACATGTTTGTAGTCAGTTACAACTTGGTTCCACTTCGTCTTATATGCTGGTCCATCGGGCAGACAGGGAGAGCACCGAGCAGCCATGACAGATGCACTGATACGCATCCACTTCGATGCGTTCGGGCTCATCAAATCACGTCCATCGATCACGTCTGACTCCGCAACAAACAAGTCGCGTTTGGCGATGACAAGTGCCATGACCTCTTGAGGAAGCCAATTCGGTTGGCGGTCTTTTCTTGTTCTTCTAGGCGGGGTGCTGGATCCCGAAATGTTGGTTGCAGCAACAAACCCTGTCACTTCAGAAGGGTAGTGTGCTGGAAGTCCGGGCTAGCCAGAGCTTGCAGTACCTGCATAGTAATTTGAAAGAACGTTACTATTCAAGGAAAAAAATCAGGTATGTACTAGGCGGCTTTGTTACGTGGACAAATGCCGTAGCTAAGGAATGGTTGTGGGTGACGTACCTTGTTGTGGCATGTGAAGATTGTGGACCTCCGGTCGATTGATGCCGTTAGCTGTTGTACCTAGACTCAGGATCATGCACAGAAATGAATGATTAATTTTGAGTGAAGGGTAGATAACATGGTTCCATGAAGTTATAGACGAGTGTAGGCAACTTCCATGAAAAATTCAAAGTAATCAGTGCATTCCAAAAAATTCATGTCGACGTATGCATGCCTGCATGCAATGAACACAACAAATATTGCAAATGAAGACTTACCATTCACGACAACAGGAGAAGCATCTCGTGCTGCTCGAGGGCGGTATAGAGCTTGTGTAGCTGTGTAAAATTACAAAATGTAAGAAAGGGTCCACTTGCAATGTGATTTAAAACGAAACAACGTTCTACGATAACTATGATCAATGATTGACTCTCCTCGTTTTCTAGACATGTTTAGAACTCAACAAGCATGGAATCACAAGTAGGGACAGAGAATCAAACCACGTTGTCCAGCAGCTGGTCCAATCGGTGCAGAACCATAGGTGGCGGCATCCAATAAATTCTCCATTGACCTGCACAGGACGTTCACCAAGAATTAACATTAACTGTAATTTCTGTAGCATGCATACTAGAATTGCAGGTGAGGACAAACACAAACTGAGGAGTATAATCAACTTCCAAAAGTGAGACCCACTTTGTAGACATGGAATACCAAGAAGAGACGAGAGTAGCAAATCTCAAAACAATGCTTGCAAATGGACATGCAGTATTTGGAAGAGCAGCTCAATTTATCATGGACGCTCCGCCATCTGTAGCCGTCTTCATTGAATTCTGGGCTCCTCCTTCACGCTACGTTTTTGCTTATTTTAAGTGCGGTGCTTTTATTATACGCTGTAAACTTGTTCTGTATTACATCTAGTCTTTGTTAATGAGCCAACATGGGCCCTAGTACGTAAAAGCGACTCACAGTTCTTGAAATGTTCATTCTTGCCTCATTGCGTTCCTAATTAGAAGTGGATGGTACTCCAGCAATTATTGCTACAGTGGTTGGCTAGACTAGTATGAAGACCGCTTTTATCTTGTGCCACATGGACAACTAGGTAGGATCGGCAAATCCTTAAGAACAATGGTGTGGACTGCACGACTCTTTCCCTTCTTGTACCAACGATAAGCATGCCTCTTAAGCCTAGGTGCGGACATACCTTAACATTTCTAGTGAGTAACTTAACGTCTAAAGTTCTTTGACTATGTTTCCACCAAAAAGGACCTAAAATTGTCATTTGTACGGCATTCATGACATTTGGTAAAAATCCATTTTTTGCATATGAATCCATGAGCTCTTGCAGTAGGTTAAGTTGAGAAAATGTGGAAAAAAATTTCATATTTGGATTGGAAGATTTAAGCATTTCAATCGCTAAAAMTCCTTGTTCTATGAAAAACAAGGCAGCTGCACTTCAAAAAGTCACATTTGTATGAAAAAATGTTAGTGTAAGTGGTGCTTCTCTAGGATTCATTCTTCAAGTTAAGTATGCAATAAGCTTGAATAATTTCAAATCATTTGGAATTGTACAWYATATAGGAAAAATGCAATGTGTTGACGAGGTTGACAAAAAAGCCTAACAAGTATGTTCTACTAGTTTTAGGAATTTTGTATCTTCTTTAAAAAAATTTAGATAAAAATTGAATGGTGGAGGTTTTGTCCAATCTTTCTTCTACCAATAGAGTTATTTGTCAACCAAAATTCTAAAATCTACTCCCTTAGTTTCACTAAAAGCTTCCCAAATTCTTCCTGCAAATATTGTGATCAACCTKATTAGGAAGCTTTTAATGGGACTTAGGGAGTAAAGATCAAGGRGGMTAGATTGAGTTTGGATTGCTAATAAAGGTGTGTGTGACAATGTTGCTCTGCTCTGGTTTGAAACTCATAACTTCTTTATAGAAAAGATATAAGGACTTTATATTTGAGTAGAGACTCAAGTTTTRAAGAACTTGTGTATAAATAAAAACACAATATTGATATTTGAGTAGAGCTTGAAGATATGAAGAAGTATGCAAACTTTCAAATCAAAATGATGCTCCATTCCCCTTTCTCAAGTTAGGGCCTTCTAAAAATAAAGACAAATAATTTTTTCCAACTATTGGATCTTCATATAAATCAAAAATTTTCAATGAATACAATTTTATTTTAAAAAGTATCATGATCTCATATAATGTGGCATCACTCCAAAAATATATCACCATTAGTATTGTATATCATATATAGTTAGATAATTCAATAATCAACAACTTCAAAGTTCAAAATTACATTTGGAAAATATAATTGATGAATATATAGAATATGTATAAATTATACACTCAATAGTAGTTTAGATGTTTCAAATTTTATAATGTTTCAATTGATATGTGTAGATTTCTAAAATTTATAGATCTTAGAAGACCACAAATTTGAAGATATTAAATTTTTAGATTTCAATATCGTATACAATAATTGAATAGCAAAGATTTGAGATGTTTTTTTTACTACAAACTTAAATTACTTATTTCTCTTGCATACCTTTCCTTTGATAGTGCATATGGACTTATTGCCCACATGGATCTTAGATTATAGAGGCTACAAATCACATAATTTAAAACATTGTGCTCAATTAGAGAAAAACATTGGTTCAAATCTACCACAAAACACTATTTGCAGAATGATGCTGCAATTACAAATCACTACTACTTATTGCTAAAAAATTTACTCTTGACTTAATATTGGGTTCATTTGCAAGCAAGGCCTACTACCAAAGTGTCGCCCCCTTACTCAAAATGAGCCAATAAAAGACTAGCCTATGAGAAAGCCTAAATAATGAAATCCCATRTATTGTTTTTGCCAACTTTTTATAGTCTTTATTCTCCATAAGTATARTGAAACTTTCAATGAGCATGATTATCAGTCAAGAAGCCCTTGCACCCTTGTATTGGAAAAGATAATTTTGAATGAATTTTTGTGATTCAATGATTACTAGACACTTCTAAAAATCATTCATTTGACGGAAAAGGTTAGTTGGGCTTTCTAGAGTCAAATATAGTAATCTTTAAAGAAGAATGTTTTGACTATATTTGGTGCCTTGAAGAGTTCATTGAGTGACTATTTTAAAAGAATTAATGTCATAGTCACATTTGTGTTTCTGTATTTTGAACGCATAGTGAGGCAGAGGGACCATGAGGCCTCATTATGCGTTCAAAATAATTTATATTTTTAAATTTTAAGTTTTTCATACCCCTCCCCCCTACTTCCCCCTAGCTTATAATTTTGAGAACCACTTTAATTGACAGTCAATATGGGACAATTCATCCCGTATTCCATATCCATATCCAATATTTGTATTTAAAATTTATATTCAGTACTATACCCGCATTTATATCGCATCCATATCTAGTATTCACTATGTATTTATATACGATATTGTGTTCATATCTGGTATTCATTTTGTATCCGTATCCATATTTATCTTTGGACGGCTCAGATTAAATCTCACAAGATCAATGTTTTGTGATTTTTTGAGAAATTAACGGTGATTTAGAAGGTAAGCATTTTTTTTAAAACAATCAACGGCCTGTACATTTTTTGAGAGAGGGAGGGAGGCAACTAATACAAACCAGGTATGTACCTCTCTTTTGGAGGGATAGGTAAAACAACCATTTTGGAGTTTGTTTTAGTTGATTTTCAAGTGACTTGGTGGCAGCAATCCATTCAATATTCAAAAATTCATAACAATTTCATTCTTTTGTCAAAAAGATATGATAGCACTTTCTAATATTTTGAATATTATTTATCTACTTGTGCATTTTGGAGGATACATCCTCAACCCTCAAAGTAATCTCCACAACAACTACAGTGGCACATAACGTTTAGTCGCATGCACTCTCACTTGTTTGCCTCTATAATAGAAAGTGTAGAATATTCCACACTGAATAATACTTCATTGATGTATAAGTAGGTAGGTGGAGGCTATGTGGAAAGAAAATTACTGCCTCCTATGAGGTCGTTGTCATTGTGACAATACGAGCTCAAAACAAGCGTTTATTTAAATGAATTATGATGTATTTTAATTCCCCCTCTACTACCTCTACTTGTATTTTCCAAAAAGTAGTTGCAATGCAATGGATATGGGAACAATTTTGAATTACTATGTGTTTTAATTCCCCCCTCTACCNAATGGATATGGGAACAATTTTGAATTACTATGTGTTTTAATTCCCCCCTCTACCACCCCTACTTGTATTTTCCAAAAAGTAGTTGCAATGCAATGAATATGGGAACAATTTTGAATTCCGTATCCATATCCATATTTGTATTTCAGATTCAACAACAGTACCCATATTTTGTATCCATATAGGGGACACCCAAGATCTCAACATTGATGGAGATCAACAACTTTATTATTCCAAAAAATTGACAACATTTGGAGGGGTGGGAAACTTTTCTTAACTCAAATTCATGGCTCCTGGGATTTTGAGGAGATAGTCATTGTGTCATTGTGGGTGCAGTGGGCATGAAGACTACTGAATGTGTACCCTCTCTTTTGAGGAGATAGTGAGGAGATAGTGAGGAGATAGTGATTGTGGTGGCTGGCTGTGCACAGCCACTTTTGAGTGCCATAGTGACAAACTATGCACCCAATCCAATCCAATTTGTTTTTATTATTTATCCCCCTTATCCCCCCCCAAATACTTTAAATTAAACAAATTTAATTAAACTTTTTTTTGCCACCCCCCTCCCCCTCTTTATAATTTTCAGGAAGCAGGAACTGCTCCAAACAATATGGGATATGTCTCCCAGTATCCATATTCGTATTCGTACATGTATTCATATCTATATTCGTATCTGTATTCATATCTTATTTGTATCTTATTCGTATATGTATTTGTATCTGTATTTATATTTGTATCTATATTTGTATTCGTATTTGTATTCATCTCTTGTTTGTATCTTATTTGTATTTGTATTTGTATTTGTATCGTATCTGTGTACGAGATCGTATCCAAGATCAATGGTTGTGGCGGGGGGTTTGTAATTTTTTTTAAATAAAAAACCAACGGCTCTGGTTATTTAGGAGGGAGGGGGGAAACTAATACCAAAATGAAATGCGCATTGTGTACAGCCTCTTTTCACTGGATTGTGATGCTCACTTTTAACTTAAGTACTTAACCCCGATAGAATCAATTCATAAAGGGTCATTTGCAAGTGGCGCTGTGGCAGCTTCTTTTCGGACATTTGCAGCTTCTTTTCGGACATGTTTTGCTATCATGGATCGGATGCCAACTTGATGAGCGAGTCTGGCTATGGGCGTTCTTGTGTCTTCTCCGGCTTCGTTGGAATCAAGTCATTTGCCAATTCCTGCACCCTGCCGTTTCTGCCCTTCTTCGTCGATCTCCCCTTTTCCGCCACTTCCTCTGATTCATGCCTTGGATCTTCCTCTGCWTTCGAATTTCTCCGGTTCCCTTCTAGGGCWTGATGTGAGGATTCGTTGCCTTGYTGAACATTATCTCTGCACTTGGCGGGCGTGGCCGTTTTCTCGACGATTCGCCTATTTTCTCTTCCGATCTGCATTGGAAGCTTCGCAGTACTAGGATTTCAAGAGGGGTTGAATTGGTGTTATTCCACTCCGATTTGGTGACAAGGACTTATTTCTTGGAGCGTGTGTGTGGAGTTAGGGTTGCGTTGTTGTGGGAGTTCTAGTTGTTCGTGGTAGTGGAGTGTCGGATTGGATGAGAGGGTGAGGATTGCGTGCATTTTGGTATCAATTGCACTGATCAGGAGGGGTTAGGRGGAGATGAAAGAACCAGCTCAGGCATCAGAGGAGGGGGTCTTGCCTAGCTGGAAGACTTKGCAACCCCCGGRTAGCAACAATGGGCAGCCTTCGAGGCGGCCGACGCGGGAGGGCGAATTCTGGGGAAGAGGAGAGGGGGTGTCTATGCCTCATTGTAAGGCCAGCTAATCCAGCTTGCAGCTTGCTTCTGCTCAATTGTGTACAAATTCAGACTTCTTTATGTATTTAATGGATTTTTTACTCTGGTCCGGTGCAATCGCAGGTGGTTTAGTGGCAGAAGAACAGCACGAGAGGCTGCGTCGCTTTGTGGATGAGTGGCGGGGTGAGGCATCTGCCGTCCTGGAATCCGTTGTTGACTATGGCTGTACCGTCTCTGCCCCTCGGGAGGCTGCAGATGTGAATCAAGACCCCGTCCAGCTGCGGACTTATATCTGCGATGATGCAGATGTCCTAGACCTTGTGATGATCACGGAGAATTCGATTTTTAACAAAATTGTGACTGTCTTGGCATTCGACTGTATAGAAATGGGTAGATTCCGGCAGTTGGCTCAAGCCAGATTCTATCCACGATTGCTTTTATTTGGCTTACGTCCTAGTGGGGAGGACGTGCAAGCAGAGGGAGAATTACAGAAATCTTTTGCAAAATCTCTTACCTTTTTCAACGATCTCGTTGAGTTCATTGCTGGATTGCGGAGCTTGATTAGAAACTTGGTAAAGCAATTGGAGTCCATTCACAGAAACGATGCTCCTCGCCCTTATTTCCTGTCTTGCCATCTCCGAACAGTGTTCTCTTCTCTAGTGGATGGGCTGTCGGTGATTGCTACTGTAGATGAGATTATCTCACAAAACCTCAGCATTGGCCACGCCATGTCCCTCTTTACAAGGTCTGTGAATCTTTCTCAGCATWTTTCAACATTTTTTTTTATCACGTTTCAGATATCTCAGTCTCTCTGCTCAGTCGCTAAGGCTTTCGGATTGTACTTGTAATAGAGCTTGGTTTGAAGGCGCTTGATATTGTAGTTCAGAGTTCAATGTTCTGACATCGCAACTGTTGAATARAAGCTTGTTTGGTTGGTGCCTCTGATAGGGGCCTCTTAATATGTACCTACGCATGCAGCAGTAAGAATCTTTGTGTCTTTATATTCTATGGGCGGTGTCGCAGGATGCTGCATTCCGTGCGAGGTGAGCCATCTCGGTTCGAAATGGTGCCCGAAAATGTGGAAGAGTTAGACCGAGCTGTCAATGAGATGGACAACATTTTGACCACTGGTCTTTTCCAAGTATTCATCTCCTTCCCATGGCCATTCAAATAGAATCTGTAGAGGATCTCTTGAACAGTATGAGAATCTAGAGTTGGACAAGTACTAAACGCAGACGTTTGTCAATGCAGAGGTGTATGCAGGAGGATTTTCATGGAAATATGGAGATGGTAGATGTGAAAAACAATAAAATATTTTTAGATGAATTTGCAACATTAATACGTGACAGCCTCAGTGAAAGCATCTCTCGACTTGGTGAGAGGATTAATCTTTCTCAGAGTGTCGTACTCGTATCTGCCCTATTCCATTGAGCCAGAGGTTCAGCTCCAAGTCACATCTGGGTCTATGACTGGCAGGTACACTTGCGCAATTAGCGCAAGTGGGGCTTAGGTCAACTTGAAAACTTGTACACCCGTTCCTGTATTTTATAATCTAGACTTCCTCCACAAAATCTTCTTCGAAGGTGTCATGATCGGTGCTTCGTTTTTTTCGTTGTGTGTTCAGATACGATGAGAGAGCGGCCTCACGATCGGGACCAGATTGCAGGCCTACTTGCAAGTTTTATATGTCATTCGTGGATGACTGGTACTACCCTACACAAAATCTTTAATTGCAAGAGTATATGACCACGAAGTTGAGTCTTATTGTGGAGCCGTGTACATGTTTAAGAGGACATGAAATGTACACCTAGACTTCTGTTGAATAAAGTTTCTTTCTTGATATTTGCCACAGTTTTTTTCTTAAATTATCCACAAAAGTTTCTCACGGTCATTGAAATGTATTGAGTTGATTTTTTTGGAACTACAAGTTGAGATCGATTGCAATCTTAGATTAGTGGCATGCTGACCGGACGACTGCTTTCATTTWAAAAAGTTTACACTCTGAACTCTTTCCCAATTGGTCATAAACTAAATATCRACTGGTAGTCTGGAGGACATTCTCACTACAATCTTATTGGGTTTTAGGGTTGTTGATTTAGGCTTTTAACGAATCCATAGTCCTATGCCTATGCTAGTGTGTTTCTTTTTGACATAAGTTTGCACTGTACCGTCAGCTGCCTGGAGGAGCTTAGACGCTATTGAATATTCATTTTTGCTGAGAAGTATGACACGCATATATGGTGCTTTGCATGGACAACGTAGTCGATTATGCGCCAGAAAAGAAGGTTTTGAAGTTTGTCATGGACATTCTGAAGAGGGCACCTGTTATTCATGTGTTCTGTAATACACAACTGAACTGTTTGGAGTTCTTAAGGGCCCAACTACCGCCGTGGTCTCTTTCTGCCCCAATTCTGAGAGAAGCTCGAAAAGATGCTGCATCACTCAATCGGGCCTACTTAACAAGCCTGGATGAAGCATTAAGCAGGTTTTTCCCACGTTAAGCCTTAGATGAGTATTGCCTGTGATTAAAGGAACTCGACTTCCAACACAACTAATGATGTTCGTTTTTCTCTACATTTAATACAATTATAGTGAAACACTATAGTATTTCTATTAATACATAAATAGAGAATATAGAGCATTGATCTCTGAACTCTGGAGAGATTGGAATCGAACAGCCATTCACTTTCTTCATGTTTTTTCTTTTCTTGTGGAAAGTTTATCCGTAGTCGCACTGATATATTTTCATTCAGGGTCGCACAGAACATTCAGAGTGCACTGGTGAATTGGCTTGTGTCATTTGACTCGACGGTATCACCCACTGTAAGCCTTCAGTGCTAGATTATCCTGAAGACATGACTTGTCCAGATCTTCAAATTTCACTAGCTTGTCTTTTTGTGAATACACGAGATGCAAACACTGATTTTATGGTTTTTATTTAGTTTTCTCTTTTTTGTTGTGTGCCCACCAAGAGCATTGTTCTATGGCACTGTGACCTTGCACTTACATATCGTGCACAGCCACAAGTACATGGTCATGCTACCTTTGATCAGCATCTTCTGCCATTGTTGAAAAGAAAATATGAAAAAGGGGTAATTGAGTGAAAGAATTATAACCGTGGCTTATCTTTCGCRTACACTRTAGTTATTATTGCCTCAATTCTACACGTGACATGCAGGTGCAACGATTAGCAATTCATGCGATGTTGAGAATGAGGTTAAAGCAGCTTGCTCAGGTACCCCAATCCTACTAAAGCGTCTTATTCTCTCACGTCGGTTTATATATGTCATGTTTTCATGGATTATTCTCAACAAAGGACCTTCAATCTTGATGGAAACTCGACAGGGACACTATGTATTTCAGTAACAAACTCAAGAAGTCTAAATCTGCTTAGTTATGATATGGAGGTCAACATGAAAATAATTTTTGGAAACGTACTGAATTAATGCACCCATACGTATGATCTCTTTGTTGAAGAGTACCCTACAGGTGGGTTTGAGATTGATTTAATGAAGATAATGGGTCGTGCGACCTATTTCTTGACTAATTGAATAGGCGATTTGTACAAGAACCAATCGCACGTGATTTACTCCTGCGGTTCTTTGTTTGAACCGCCGATGATCGTGAGTTCATTCCTCCAGATGTTGAAGGTTTATCGAATGCCATAATGTTTACAAGTGTTCTCTTTGTTTTTGTTTTATACCACAGGGCGTGTTTCTAGCCAACAACCTTCAGCACATCATTCGGGCCACTATTGACTGTCACGTATCTTTGGAGGTGAAACATCGTTCTGACATCTTTCCATCTCTATTCTCTTCTTTCTTRATATTGGACGAATCCTCTTCAGGAYCCCCTATAGACGACCTAACTAAATCATATAAGTATGTCTTTGTCTAAACAACTAGCGACTGTCTTCTGGCTCTKTATATGACTTTGTCTATATGCCTCGCAAAAGGCAAATGGCTTCCTTACCAAGTTCTGTTTTGGCGCCACTTGGGCTGTTGTGAAACGTGTGACTTTTACATTGTAGGAGCCATTGAGTAAGGACCAAGTACGTAGCCTACGGCATGCAGCAGAACTGCTTCAGGTTTCTTTCTTTCTCAAATGGTATCTTTTCACTGTTGCCACTGARATCTAACACAATTTGAAACTTCTCAAATTAGAAATCTAGGAAACTTCTCTGCATGCGATCATTCGTTAGATGTTAGCTCGCTGTAAATATTCTTTTTCGGAGACTTATAAATTATTTGTGATGGTATCAGATGGAAATTTGGAATTTGTTATGAGACATTGACCAGCTTACGATAAAATCTGCAGTGTTATTCGTGATGTCAGCGGTTTCTGATTGATCTAGTATTAATCTGTATTGTGTTTCGGTAATGTCAGCAGTTGATCAGAGTAATAGTGAAGACTATGCTGTATCGATTCATCGCTACGGGGTGCTTGTTCGTGGTGCAGGTAGTAAGGGCAGTTTATCACAGACGAAATAGTGAAACGGTGCAAGCAATGAGCAACATTTTAGAGCTAGCACAAACTCAAATACAAAAGTATCTCTTGTCTCTCAGGGTAGGTGTTGTTCCTTTCTTTTYGAATCTGAATCTGTCTATTCTACTCCAGGTCAGAATGTGGCCTTATTGTTCATATTGGTCTTGCATTCGACACATTTTTGCTCCAAGAGCTATTTGAGCTGTGTTACCTTTTATTCACATCAATGGTTATGAGCAGCCTTTCCTAAGCTATGTGTTTTTTGAGATATATAACGACAAAATATCCAGGTGTTCCCTCTCAAAATGTGAAGTCGATGAAGTGCAATGCTAAGTGTTTACTTTCTMTTTTTGTATCAAGAAATGTCATATATGTTTTCGATTTCTGGGCTTGACAAATTCCTGACAGAATCGTAAGATAACCACTTGTTTAACACATTATCGGGATATCAACCAGATTTGATTGGCATGCAGGCACAGGTGGAGGCTGAAATCATGGCGGTTTCTAAATCCAGCAGTTTAAATCTTTTTGCTCGCTCCTTCACTCGTACGACTTCTCCCCCTTATTCAATACTTGACTTGATGATGTTGGGTCCGACGAATTGTCTTAATCACCAAATGATCTGGAGATTCGGATGATCTATCATGGGCGCTAGATATCTTGCTGAGCATTCACTTTCAAGTATTGTTCTTTTGAGTTGAATTTTTTCGTAAATTTCTTTTTAGTTACATTATTAATTGTCACCAGTTACGGTTTTCACTGAACATGTAAGTTTGCTTGTCAAGAGTGGTTGTTATCGTCCATTCTTTCCTTTATTTTCTTGAAATATGCCGAATCTTTCTTTGCTTACAGAGAAATGAAATTTTTGCATCGCTTGTCTGGTGACTACCTTTTGAGTGTCCTTGTGTTTGTTTGACGATAAGTACCAAGTGCAGTTATCCTCATAATGGAAGATCCTCAGTGCTTTGTTTTTTAATTAGTTGTATCCTACGCAGCTAAATTGATTGTTGCGTTGCCTTTTTTATGTCTTGGATCTTACCAATTTTGGTTCGTGTCTTTGGTTATATGAAAGGTGGGAAGGAAGCGGATACGAAGTTCCAAGATGCCCTGGCAGCTGTAAGAGTCTTTCTTATAGTGTATGCTTATTTGTTKTAACTCAAATACGTTTGTGTTCATAGTTTGCTGTCTGGACATTCCTTTTTTCTTTAATTACTGGTTGTACTAACTGGAAAAGCCCGACGTAATTTGCAAACGTGATTCTGATGGATATGTTTGGGATGAGGTTTAGGTGGACTTGGCTGTGAAGATGCTGCAGGGGCGCCCTTGTTTGCGTCGACGCACAATCCTGCATATTTGTCTTGACACACTCTTTGGGCTTGTAAGTATGTTGGAAATGACGTTAAAGGATTTCTCCTCTTTGAAAACTTTTAAGCAAACCCTGAATTAGAATTATCATTGGTGCGCAGTCTCACAGCAGGATGATTMTATAATTGTCAAATTGGCTTTGATTWCAATTCTAGTCTCGATGTTGTGTTGATATTTTTTATGCTAATATCATGTGTGTCTGCAGAATAAGCTCCCTGAAGAAACAGTAGCGGAGATATTAGAAGTGTGCTTGTTGATGGACATGGCGGCCGACATTCATGAGCTTGTGAGACTGTCAACAGATTGCGGGTTTTTGTACTGGTCTCGAGAGATGATGCCTACATGTTTCGCCTTGGTTTATACACAGACTCGTGAAGCTCGGAGTCTCCAGCACGTGGTTAGTGCATTCAAAGATGGTATCAAGCTTCTGAAAATCGGCCATGCTGAAGAGGCTGCTCTTGAATCCTACGAAAAAGAACTGGAAGATGCCRTCATCAATGTAAACATCCTGACCACAGGGTTTAGCAAGATCGTTTTGTAGCAGATGGAATACCGTTCTTGATGAACCCTCTATATTTCTTCATGTTTTCATCACAGCTTTAACAAACCTAACCTCTCTTGGCTAGCAGGAAGTTGTGATGCCTCTCTGTCGTGATATTGAGACCGATCTACGGCTACACGTTCACTCCGCACATTTGAAAGGCACTGTTAATGTTAATCCAACAAGGGTACTGAACTTCCTTCTTTGAGTTGCATACMATTGTATTTCTTAGTGTATGTGCTCCTATTCAGCTGGTGCAGTTTGATTTCCTTTGAAGGAGCAGAGTTACGTTGCAGGAGGTAAAAGAGTGATGGTATCATGAATCAGCCCCAGCGCTTTAGGGTTACTCATTTAAAACTTGAACGTGTTGGAAAGGTTATGTTATCTGAGGAGATGATGRCTGCAGACAGGAGTGAGAGATCTTTCATGGTTTTTGCAATTGAAGCCCTTGCGATTGGAAACCAAGAACATTCATATCAAGACTCATGTGGAGGTGTACCTGAATGCTGCTTTTTACAATCATGCTGCTGTGGCTCTTCATAACTGGAAGGTGGGTTGTGTCCAATGGTTCAAAGTAGTAATAAGCTTTTATCAAGTCTTGATATTGTCAAAATCTTTCATTCATGGCATTTTATATTGGTTTCTTTGTATGCAGACCTACGGTGAAATGCGACAACTGGCTGAGCAGAAGTACGGCTTGGAATTGGATGACATTCATTTGCCATGCCAGACATTGGAACAAGGCGTTGATGTGTTGGATATTATGCGGAATATCCACAATTTTGTGGCATCCTACACATACAACCTAAATACTCAGGTCGTTTCTCCTTTCTCCATTCATATGGCAGTCTTAAGACGTTATGGACTTTTTGACCCTCCATACATTTTTGGTTCAATGCTGACAATATGTGACAGCTTAGTATGTTATGTGCTCACTTAAGGGCCATTGCCTGGACGTCGTAAAGACAAATTTAATTTATTAAGAATTGCAGTTGTGGAATCCGTTGCAATAAAGTGCGTGTCTGATCTGTTTCCGTGTCATCAACTAAAGCATTGTTGATGACACCTGCTCTCATTAGTTTAGCACATGTAACGTGCGCCTCATGCTTGCATTACAGTGCGAATTTGAACCTTTTCCTTGGGTTTTTATTGCAGGTGTTTATAGAAAGGTTATCAAGTGCAACTTACAGAAAGCACATCAATACAATCAATGTAAACCATGTGGCAAACTCAATACGTACCCACGGCACTGGTATAATCAGTACAACTGTGAACTTCACCTACCAGTTTCTGGCTCAGAAATTTATATCATTTTCCCAGTTCCTCTTCGACGATCACATCAAGTCGAGACTAGTCAAAGAGTACCGGTTTACCAAGGTGCTTCATCTTACTTCTTCCARTCATCGGCATGKATTTGWYCTTCTTGGATTTGTCAAATGCATATAGATGGTTCCGTTCTCATTAGTCCAATTGGAGATGTTTCAGGAAACCCAAGGGAATGAGAGAAGAGAGTATCCAGTTGGAAGAGCACTGAAACTCAATCATGAGATAAAGAAGCTGGGAAGCAATGAAAGTGGGCACACCTACATGGACCAATTCCGGATGTTGATTGCCGAGATTGGTAACGCACTTGGGTTTGTTCGCATGGTGCGCCTTGGAGGACTTAGTTACAGCAGTTTGGCTACTGGGTATGTGTGCCAGACTCATGTGTCTTAAACTAAACTAGTCACTAGTGGGATGTGTTTGTCTACAATTTGCGTCATCAGATCATGCACACTTCCTAATTATTCAATCTTGGAGCCATGGAAGTGCGAGCAACTTATGCTTGTTTTCAGGGGTTTTAGAAGTCTTGTTCCTAGTCATTGCTACTGCGATTTCACCTGTTTGATTGTCCTGCTCTAATTGTCTCGCATTTAGAGAGTATGTCACTGGTTGTAAGGGTTTTATCGTCCTATGTATGTGTGACGCATTGATGCATTACACACGGGTTTGAAGTTTGACTACGTTTGGGTTATTCTTCAGGAGGACCAAGAGTAACTTAATTGCTTTGAATTTACTGGGTGTGGCAGCCATGTACAAGAAGCTAAGAACACGAGCTTTGAGCTGGCTTCGAGGAACCTTGGCATGGCACCAGAAGCAGTGCGGGCTGGGAAACTCCTCGATGCAGCCTTGGAGAGCCAGAATATGTCTATTGACGAGACTGGTTACTTCAACATCCTTGTGAATGTTTTCTCTCAGGTGGGTTGYTTCGTGAAATTTGGAAGAGTGTARTTTAAAATACTGCAAATGGTTTATWGTCTTTAGTGGTTTGATTTATTGATGGAATGACTTAGACTTTCCTCTTATATTCTGAATATGGATCAGGGTTTGCGAAGTGATGATAACATTCACTTGAAGGAGTTCGTGTTCATTGTCCCGGCTTTGATTATTAATGCTGTCGAAGCCATGGTACGAGCAAAATCAAAGTTCTCTAAACGAACCCATAGCTCAGCAGATGCTCTCTTCACAGATGATGGTTTTGTCATGGGTCTTGCGTACGTACTCAAGGTATTTTTCACTCGTTACTGAACTATGTTAAATTATTTGAGAGTTTGAATGTGTCCGTGTTGTGTTTTGTCAGTTCATGCCTATGTAGTTAACACCCGGTTTGGCCAATACTTTTGCAACTTATTGGCAGCCTTGTTTATCCCCTGGCAATGTAGCCTGTCACCTTGGAACATCGCAGTATAGTTTTTCTGGTTCAGATTATGAAGGGAATTTGATTTTGTTCATGTTGCAATCCTCAGGTACTGGGACAAGACAAGCACTTCAATTCACTGTACTGGTTTGATAGTCTGAGGAAACACTACAAAGCTGAGAAGGCACGCTTAGAAGAAGGTCTGGACATGGACAATATAGCAAATGGTCTAATGGGGTTGCAAATTTGGAGTCAAAAACTGGCTTCCGTTTCTGAAGAAGACGCTCACAACATACAGATGGTATCCTTCTCAACCAAGCAGTATGTATCTTGCTTCTAAAATTCTTCATGAGAGTCTTCAATGATTCAGCCTGTTGAGTGTTCTTTTTTTCACCTGAGTTGTCAGTGCCACTCCAGAAAATGCAGACATC
Organism: Pleurozium schreberi; assembly: GCA_006891605.1. Classification (NCBI taxonomy): domain Eukaryota; kingdom Viridiplantae; phylum Streptophyta; class Bryopsida; order Hypnales; family Hylocomiaceae; genus Pleurozium; species Pleurozium schreberi. Next base: position 54,882 of record VACF01000156.1, read on the forward strand.
AAGATGCATGTTGCGTTTGTAGCATGGTCCATTTTCGCACTAACAGGACCATTCTGAACAGATATCTGTGCGTCCTTGATTTTATTTTATATGCACAGTACGATGTCACTGGGCTTTCTTTGAAAAGTCTGAGAAGTGGAGGTTTTGTTGATGACCTCATTGTAGGCTGTGAAACGAGTGAGCGCATATCTGATGGAGCTGGAGCTTATTGAGTTCAATTTTTCTGGAGCTCGAATATTCTTCCTCTAAATTTGGCAATGGGGCATTTTGACGTGTGGTTTCAACTATTATACAGATTGATTTCTGAAAAGATGCAGAAGTCTCGGTGAGCGTATTATTCATAWCTGATGATTATGAACCCGGAGGGTAAAAGTAAAGTGTGTTGGACGTACTAGGCTGAAATGTGAAATATTTTATGTTGATGCGCCGTGTTGACAGGGGAGGTACGGTCACTCACACCCCAAACAAATTCATTGACGTTTTGCTAGTGGTCTTTCAGCCACTGCTCAGCTCTTGTATTTATGCTATTTGTCAGAGTATTCCCTATCAGAGGAGCGATTTGCCCGAAATACTTATGTCATCGGAATTGGTGCTTGCCCATGAATGTGTTTGAACTAAACTGCCTCTGCGATGGGTTCTAAGGATCCCAACGTAGCTGATTGTGAAGAATCCAGATGCTCGGGTAATGTAACAGAGAGTCGCTTCGAGGCCTGCTCCAGTATCTTGGCTCCTACGTCCGCAGAAGCCCTCACTGAAATGTGATGACATTATCTTTTGGGAGTTTTTTGGAGCATGTTCAAAACAAAACAAGAAGTTGAAAATCTGATAAATTCAAGTTTTATTAACTATTTTCAAATATTGAATACACAATTTTAACTTACATGTGTTATAGACCACATGAGAAAAGAAAATACAACATACTTAACCTTCAAGGAATTGAAAGAGTTTGATGATTGATCACAAAGGGGTACTAAGTAGCCTAAAAAGACCTTGAAAAGGCATGTAGGGAAAAAATGTGTTCCAGTCGAAGTGTACATTGCCACTTAGGTTGTTGATACTAGAAAGTGATCAATGGATGATTGTATTTATCAYTGTAAAATCAAAGTGCTAAGAAATATTATCACACGCTCTACAAACATTGTTGATTCACAGTCACTTGTCTTAGTCACTTGTCTTTTGAGTGGATAGTCACTCACAAGACTCACTAATTTAGTTCTTCATTAATTCTAATTTAATCCCACCAGACCCTCCCCTTGGATTTGTATATGAGCCATCCATATAAATATAGATATCTAATTCATGAAATCCAAAGATATGCAAGAATTAGCTAAAGTAGGAGGAGCAAAAACTGCCCATTCAAAAGCTAAAGCTGAGTTTTGGGGAGGTGAAACCTCTTGAAATATTTTTGATTAATTTTCCTTGAAACACAAGTAAAATTTGCATTTAACCCATCGTTTCATATTTTTTGAAGCTTTATGAAATTAGTTATGAATTTCTGAAGTCGTAATGACATACACTTGAAAAACGTCAAATGTACTCTATTTGTACATTCCTGTAAAAATGCGCCCATCCACAAAAAAAAAATATCAACCACAGGCACTAAAGGGTTAATGGTTCTCGTATGTATTGTTGTATTCTATATCTATATTTTTGTATGTATTTTCCTTTTTGTATCCAAATCGATGGCCATATTGKTGGTCCTTCTTTATTGTTTTCTAGGTGTGATCAATGACAAAGTAGGGGGGGGCATTTTTTCCTTGTATAATTGACAACTCATGTTTATACAATCAGGCGGAAAGGGGGCATCATCTTTTCAAGAGATAGTAATAAAGAGTTACATGAGAATCTTTTATATTTATATGAACAATTGAATAGGTTAATTCCACCTTTCTCCTTTGTATATCCTTTTTGAAAAGACACTTCATACTAGTGCACTTTGGCTTACTACTTCCATCTTTGAGTATATGTGATTTGTTTTGCTTCTTATTTATAACATGAAAAATGCACCTATTGATCCAATAATCAAAGCGCTTTTGATGACTATTTTGGTCATGGAGATAGCGATCTTTAAGTTTTGATGTCTTGTTCTTTGAAAAATTTAGAATACCCTCAACTATTTTGAGAAGGTTTTGGAATATTTTTTTGAGTTTGAGTCCAACTAACAAAATGAAGGTCATCTACTCTAGTTTCTACTCCAATTTGAATTTTGAAAAAATTCCTAATATTGAGTATTTCATTGCAATTTGAACTTTGGRTGTATTTTCAATGTCTATTATTTTCTAATTATAGAATGATACGGAAATTGAGTTTATACCATGATGTTTGTCATTGTAATATACACACATGGTGAAATTTTCAAATTTATTGAAATAATYTTCTATTTAATATGATTTTTCTTCACTTTTTCTTCAAAAATTCCTAAAAAAATCAATTTTCCACAAAAAAAATCTAAATTTTTTGTATAGGAAAGGAAACATGTAATTTCATCTCTGAAAAATAAAAATAAATTTTTTCATACATATCTAATTGCAAAATGGCAACAAATTGAGTGTTGGGCAATGAGGCTTGGAATCAGTGGTCATAGGTCTGTCATTTAGGGGTTAATTATAGTAGGAATTGATCATTTTCTATTTAATTACTGATAACAAGATTCTTGGTAGAATTAGATTCATTTGCTTTGTTAACCTCTAAAGGGCCAAAAGATCCATTAGGGAATTTTTAAAGGTTCGGGTAGGTTTCCATGAACTCAATTTTTTGCATGATGTTTTGAAAACTTTATGAAGAGAGAAACATACATTAGCTTTTGGAAGATATAATTTTTATTTTGATAGGCACCTAGAAAAAAATTATGCCACCCAAAGCTCAAAATGRAGGTCACCAATCGAGTAGCACAAAAAATAATAAAAATTCATTATAAATTTTTGTAAATTGTGTTTTTYATAGAAAATATATTTGTCTATATAGGAAGATTTGATTCATTGTATTTGGAATAGTAATGAGAAATTCATGGAGAGTCTTGTTTTGGAGGCAATTTGAGCATCTTTTTCAAAAAATAACTTACAAGATTCACTTCTAAACTTGGCTTTTAACAATTTTTGAGAATAATATAGATGCACATGGTTTACCTTGTGTACTTGAACAATCTCACGGTTGGGACCAATACGCTTCAATTATATCTTGGAATTAGCAGTGCTTGAGATGTTCCTTCTATCTTATACTTACTTCCATTTAACAATTTTTTTAAGAATGAATATCAAGTTATTTTTTCTTGATGTTTTTATCCCAAATTCTCAACTAAATTCTTCAATAATAAAAAATAGAAAATATAGAAATGAAAATCTTTATTGTAAAACTTTTCAAGTTAACCCTTAAAAAGCCCACTGAGTTTGGACATAATACAAATGTGTTACAAAATATAAGTTCTATAACTCTCTTGAAGTTTTTATTGAAGATAATAATGTGAAGCACAAAAAGTAAAAAATATCCATGCGGTCAAAATTATAAAACTATTTTTAGATTCTCTTCAAATGAATTTTGAAGATATAACTTCAAAAATTCACCAAGACTAGTATGCGCAACTTTTCCAACAAGTTTGATTGAATTTAGACATTGGATGCCAAAGTTAGAGCGCTTCAATGTGGACTGCCAGACTAGACTAGACAGACTGTGTGAGGCCACTTTAATTTCGTCCCCTGCGTTGATGAGAGGTTGAGTGCACAAACTAAGTTACCCTGCCAACAGTGTAACTAAGCCGGCATGCCAGAAAAGCAAGCCAATTCTTGAATTCCTRTTTTGCACTTTGCAATGAAACTGGCAATGGCAGCCGTTTCGAGTGCTTGCTTCTGGAAGAGTCAGGGAAGAAAAGGATCTCCTTGATCTCCTGGAACGTCGACTGAGGTTGGACATCACGGTCGGGAGAGATCCATCATCGGAAGAGAAAGGAAACTTCAATAACTTAACTTACTCCTCATTGATTGAATTAATTAATTAATTAATTAATTCCTGAAGAGACTGACGCCCTTTCGCGAACTTAACTTACAACTCATGATGACGGAGGGTTTTCCACAATCAGAATTAAATTAAATTAAATTAAATTATTGGGAACATGGCTGATTTTTCACAAAGTTTTTGCCCGTTCACGTCCGAAAACCTTGAATTGAAAGGCAAAAAAAATTGTAACCCGTCCCAAAACCGGTAATCTCAAAATCAACCCGTCCATGGAAAGGTTAAAAAAAAAATAACCCGTCCCAAAATCGGTTGGGAATTGAAAATATCCGTCCCGTAAGGAGTACAAATAAACCTCTTAGAATGTTTGAGTAACTTGTGGAGGAGAGTTATGGTGATTCCTCTCAGCACTGCAATATGTGAGAGGGTTTTTTCTAAACAAAACCTGATCAAAAGTCATCTACGTACTAGCTTGAAGCACTACAAAAAAAGTGGTGTTTTAAGTATAGTCATAGAGATAAGATTTTAAGTAAAGACTTATAAGGAGTTACTAAAAAGACATGTGTTTCTAGTAAAGTCTTACTTAAAAGACTCCTTATAAGTTGTTACTTAAAATCTTATCTCTAGGACTATAATTAAAACACCTCTTTCTCTTGTAGTGAAGTTGAAGACTTTAGATGCTTTGATGTGTATTTCATGTGCAAATATTCCAGTTGAAAATGTCAATGCAGTGATGCTTGTTTGGAGAAACATGAAGGATAGGAGAATTCATCCACTTGTTTGAAGGGTAAGTTGCTCTTTTAAAAAAAAAATTGAACATGTTTATATAAACTAAATTTTTATTCAATTGCTAAGTTTACCCCTTTCTATTATAGTGCTGACATGTATTAGGGTAGAAATTGGGATTAATACTACAAGGTTTCTTTTTTAATTTTCTCTAATATTGCATTGCTTTGTTGTTGTGTGCTTTTGCTTCTTTTTTTTCTTTAGGTTTTATGTATCCCAAAGATGTTAGGTGTATTCTATATTTGTTATGTGTAGGCCTAATTTTTTGATTTCAATGTTGATGCTTTGAACTTTTTCAAAGTAGGATGTCAAAAAGTTTATGCTCATGAGATTGTTTGTCAAGGAATGTTGCTAAAAAGKTACAATGAATCAATCTTATTTGTATCTCAAAAGTCTAATCTTATACCACATTTGTTCTTGCTAGTAGGGTTTTSTTATATATGCTTTAAATTTGTTTCATACTTCTTTAACTTCTATTCTTAGATGCATGTGTCCTTGAATACAATAATGCTAAAGATGACATTGATCAAAAGTAACATACAATTGTGTCACTATTTTGTGTTTGACTAGCACAACATCCTTGTTCAACTTTGGCGCCCAATTCTCTAGCTGTTGTTATTTGCTTTTTTGTTTCAATTGTAGTTTTAATTGCAAAGCCTTGAGTACCATTGGTTGTGGTGTCAATTACGTGTTGTTTGTTTTGTAAAAGCATTTGATTGGAAACTTGAAGTAAACTTCTAATTCCTTGTGTAAGGGCAATTACCTTAAGAATTTGTTGTTGCATTTGTTGGAAACCAAATAAGRTATGAAGCCTTATTGGATTTTTCAAAGTTATAGAGGATCTCCTTTGATCTTTGGTGCATTTGGTTTAGTAAGGGTGCATACTTTGATGTTGTGTTTCTACCATTGTACTAGTCTTTGAATGYTTGGTTGTGCCTATTGCAAARCACATCATATATATTTTTTTAATTGACGCTTGCAAGCTTCAATTGCATTGTGATATTTGAGTTGTAGTTCAAGTTGTAGAGTGCATTGTAGGGTTGTTTTATAGAGTTGTAGTGCATTCCTTGATGGATTACTTTTCTTTTATTTCTACATTGCTTTGGTCAATTGTGAGGTTCTCTTTGTTTGAGTTTAARAGATGCATTGGTGTYAGTTTGRAACTTGGCTAAGCTTTCATTTTMTTTTATTTTCAAAGCTCTTTAATGGTCCAAGAGACAAACATTCTCCTATAGGAAAACAATATGAAAAAATATACTTTTTCATTGTAGTGAAGGCTATTATGGAGATTGGTGATTCAGATACACTTATTCCTTGTATTTTTGAGAGCATCCAATTGTCTTATATAGAATGGGTGGAACTGATAGCTAGAATGTGGAAATGCTGGTAATTGTCACCATGGCTCACTATGTAYGCTATGTATGGCAAGAAGAGGTATCTTTAAATCAAAAACCTAAATATGTAGACCATCTTTTTAATTTTGAGATATGCAATTTAAGGAAAAGTTWWAAAAGTTTCATTATGTAATGTTCCTAAATTAAATCCATTTAAATTTGATGTTACTATATGGAATAATAGGACTAATACATAAGTCTATTTGTAGCATAGTTGGAGAGCTACTTGAAGTAMAATGAGCTTTGGTTCGCAATTACAAAGGCGAACATGCACCTTCCACATCGTTGGATGACCATATGAAAGGAGGCAACATTAGCATATTGCTAGAATTAGAATGCTATCAAGATCAATMAAGTTTTTTTCAATGTTACTCGCCTTCATATACTCTCTTTAGTGGAATTGTAGCTCATTGTTGTGAACTTGTGATTTTTGTGCAACCTACTAGAATGTAGCCTCACTTTTTAGTGCTTAGAAGGTAAATTTGTTTACGCCAATTAACAAAATTATATTTTAGCAAAGCCTGGTGGAAAGCATTCAAGGCCACATGTAGATAGACTTTRGTATCTTCTTCTTATAATTTTTATTTTTGGTTTTTATATATAAAAAAGTTTAGGACATTGAAAGTGAAGCTTGGATATATAAGCTGAAACAATATTGTAACCCAAGGCAATCAATATGAAGAAGARTATCAAGGAGAATGGTAGAGATTGCAAGATCATGTTTGTGGGATTCTATGTAGTGTTTTTATTTAGAATAGATTGAATGTGACAAGTCCTTTTGATTGCTTTTTTAAATTACTTTACTAATCCGTGATATGTATTGTYTTTGCAAGYCATGTAGGATTAGTGTTRTAACTTTTGTCTTTAGACAAAYGCAAACTATATTTTATGCATTCATAGTGTACCTGTTATTTATGGAATGATGTCAAGTAAAMAATAAGCCAACCCAWATTATAAGGTTGAARGCATYAGAACTGATTTAACCTTGAATTTTAATCCACATTGTTTCTTAAGGATGATCAATTATTTTTAAATTCAGAAAGGTGTATATAGAAACAATRAATAAATCTATYAAACAATACCACCATCTAAAATGTCCCACTTTAAAAAATTGCATAACAATAAATTAACCATAAAATTCATCCCCCCTTAAAATACCTTTCTAATGCAAGTACATGGAAAGTACAACATWTAATGCCCTCCATTCCCAAGAATTTTAGCCAATCATACCAAGTTTAATCACTAAAGGTAGAAACTATAATTTTGGAGAATTGCCAAAATTATGTGGGTGTTTGTACGGCTAGATATTATATAGTGTGAAATGTCAAGAAATTAGTGAGAGCAACCTAATTTCACTACACGAATGATGTTAAATAGTGTTAACTACACTAATTGATTTAAAACAGTTATAAGTTTTTACTCTTAATGAATATTTTTACCAACTATAGGTACAAAGTTTTCCCAACTATAGAACTATTAGGATCCATGCACTCCGTAAAAGTATTCATGAAGAGTAAAAACTTATAGCATTTCTAAAATAGTTAGTATGGGTACATTACTTAACATCATTAGAGTAGTTAAGGTAGGATGCTCTTAAAGCGACCATTTAAGCCTACCTACCTTATCATTGACAGGAATAGATATTTCAAGGAATATGTCACCCATTCTTAGATAGGAGTCGCATTTAGAACATGGTCGCTTTTAGAGCATCCTACCTTAGTGTAGCTTAATGAAATTGGACGGCCAGGGGGARTTCTGCTGACTGAGTGCCCAAAGTGGCAATGCTGGGTCTCCCGAGTGACCTAAGCTCCGGTCTGCTCTGTCCGCTCGTCCCTGACCCTCCTTCACATTCTTGAACTCCGTTGGCCATTGCCCAAGCAGGCAGACAGGCAGGGAGTGAGCCAGGTTGCCAGGCTCTCCTGCTGCGTGTCTGCCTCCTTTCCTTTTTCGCCCCTTCCGCTGTCTGTGCGTAAGCTTAGTTTTGGCCCCAGTACAGAATCCCCTCCTCGGCTCGGCTCGGCACGACACGGCACTGGACTGCACGCCCGAGGTGCCGTCTGCTTGCCTTCTCGCATTGCCAGTTTCCCCATTCACACCACTCCCTCTGTGCCATCGCCTCGTGCGCCGCCCGCCTTCTGTTCTCTTTCGGTGATGCAAGTCGTCGTMGTCGTCGTCGTTTTCTAGCTCAGCTTGTGCAATTGCAAAAGTCATCGTGTTCTTCAGGGCAGTCGCAAGTGCAGGGATTGCTTCGTCTTCTTCTTCGTCGGGTTTGTTGGGTTGGGTTTCTTCTCGTCTGGCCATGTAATCTAGGTTTGTGKCTGACAGGATAGGACTGGTGGGTGCAGTAGGAACTGGCAGCYATGGGGGCATCGGAGGGGTTGGCCGCCGCGCCAGACAGGATGTTGCTGGTGTTGGCAGCTATTGGCCTTCTTTACATTCTGCGACTCGTCTACTTGGTGGTTCCATGGTTCTATGGCTATTTCCTCCGACCTGCGAAGGACCTAAGAAGGTCTCTTCTTTCTTCGTCTCATCCATCTTCAGTCTTGTCCAATTAGTATTGGTAATCAAAACGTGCACTCTTGTGGCCCCAGATCTCCTGGGGTTAGTATTGGGCCGGGACCTTGTTGCCGTGAAGGTTGTCGATAGGATGTCCATCCTGTCCCATCCCTCAAATAGTAGAGACTGCTCGATTTGGACAGACGGACTGAAGTTATGCACTTCGCATGGTGGGTGAAGRAATTAGAGGCCTGGCCGCAACTATGCAGAGAAGAAAGTGCGGCTCTTTACTTGCATGCATATATGCGATTGTTTATGAAGCTGAGTGGTGATGCAGATATGGCGAGTGGGCATTGATTACGGGAGCCACTGATGGCATTGGACGTGCAATGACCATCCAAATAGCTCGAAAGAAAATCAATGTGGTGATTGTGGGCCGATCAGCGCCGAAGCTCGAGGAGTTTTCCACGGAGCTCTCAAGCAAGTACAGTGTTCAGGTGGGGTTTCAAGTCTTATTTCTCCCTGACATGCGTATCCCCTCGACACTCGAAGCAATAATAATGCCACCGTTGCCTCTTGCTGGCCCGCTTCTCCTGGTCTGAGACAAACATTTTTGAGAAGGTGGAACCGGCCAATGAAGCTTACTGTTACCATCCCTACAAGGAATCTTTTGTGCTCAAAGATACATGTTCAGTTCATAACTGTTCTCCTCTGGGCAGACCTAGCCGTGATAAAAAAATTTCACCATTTTTCACTATTCGTATATCTGACGCGTGCAATGGGCGTGACAGGTGCGATCTGTGGTTGTGGACTTCATGGATGAAGACCTGGAGGGCGGACTTTCAAAGATTTCCCAAGCTACGAGTGATATCCAAGTAGGCATATTGGTCAACAATGTGGGCATTTCGTACCCGTATGCGCGGTTCCTGCATGAGGTGGATGTGAATCTGGAGAAGAGCTTGTTGCGATTGAATTGCGAAACCACCACCAAAATGATTCATCTGTTCCTTCCGTCCATGTTGAAGCGGAAGAGAGGAGCCATCATCAACGTGGGCTCTGGCGCTGTTGGAATCTTGCCTTCTTATCCCCTCTATGCTGTTTATGCTGCCACCAAGGGGTGAGTGTTTCTGGGACCCTTCTTCCTCTATCATTTCCTCTTGACAAGTTCGGCACTCGACTGGAAGGCTCAGTGTAATAGGATGCTGGACTCACTGGAGAGGGGGTTATTTCGCATGTGATCCTAGTTACGTGGAGCAACTATCAAGGTCCCTCTATGTGGAGTACAAGCACAGTGGCATCGATGTGCAGTGCCAGGTTCGTGCTTCCTCTTTTGTTTTGTAGACCAAGCCTCGTTTGTTTTTTGCAGCAATGCAATGCAATGCGAAGTAATGTGCAGTAATTTGTCGTTCTCTCTGRGATGTCTGGACAGCTTTTGCATCAAGGATATTTGCGAAATTGCGAAGGCACGTCTGCTTCGCTCACATTTCTGGGACTTGTGTGCAGATCCCTCTGTACGTGGCGACCAAAATGTCCAAAATCAGGCCCTCTTTCACTGCTCCCTCAGCGGAGCAGTACGCCAAGTGCGCCCTGGGATGGGTAGGCTATGAGCCGGTCATCACCCCATACTGGGTGCAGTCAGTGATGTGGTTCATCATCCGGCTCATTCCCGAGCCCATCATGGACTCCGTTCTTCTCAGCAAGAATCTCAACATCCGCCGCAAGGGTCAAGCCAAAGAGAACGCGGCCTCAAAGAAGGAATAGAACGARCGAACGAATCAACAGGAGGAGCCGCCGCAGCCTCCTTGTTGATGAAAATGCACATGCACATTCTCTCGCATCTGGCGTAGGAAAGATGACAATGGTGCATAGTGATTGCTTACAGAGTTTTAGACTTTTACAATGTGCAAAAGACTTTTCCAGGTTGGAACGCAGCAAAAGACTGGTGTGGAACGGGATGGTTTGTTACAAGCTTGAGTTTACCATTTGACCAACTTATTCGTAGAACGAGAGCTCTTGTTTGTCAATGCTTCGAACTTGCTCATGGGGTTAATTTCTTGACACTATACTATTTGGAGTTTTGCTTAACCCTCAAATGTCCCTCAAATGTCGAGGCGGATCTTTTATGTCCAATGGAAGGTAGCATTAGATGTTTTTCAGCTACATTGGAGGGACCTTCCAGGCTGGTTCCCCATGCTGGGGAACCATTCCATCCCCAGCCCCTGCTGACCAGAGTTTTTTATTTTTATTTTTAATTATTAAAAAATTATTTAAAAAATTGAAATTATTAAAATAATTATTAAAACAATTGATATTATTTTAAATAAAATAAAATAAAATAAAATTTTATTTATATTATCTGATGTGGCAGTCCCTTTGCCATGTCAGCTAGCTGCTGTGGCTGAGTCTCCACAATTTGAGAACTTGGAGGAACTCTAGCCCTTAACCCTTAAACGCCGAGGCGGCCGTTTTGTGTCCGATGAATGAAGCGGAATCAAACTGTATAGGATAGAATTGCAACTATTCATCCTCGAAATTTGTTTTGGAAAGGGAAGTTCTTTTACAATAGTTTGACTTGCAATTTTGGAGGCTAGTGCTTCACACGGTAATAGAAAAGGACGATTTGCAAAGTCACCCTTTCGGCGTTTAACCCCTAAAGGACGAACCTATAACTACTGATTCAGAGCCTTGGTGCTCATCACTCAATTTGTTACCATTTTGGAAATAGATATGTGTGAAAAATTTTATGTTTATTTTTCAGAGATGATATTACATTTGTAAATGAAGTAGACCTTTAAGGCCTTTACAAGAAAACATTGTAAATCCATAAGTAAATAGAACTTCAAATAATCACATTTGTATTCACAAACTAATTTTAGAGTTGTAGAATTGCACAAAATATTGAATATTTGAATAGAAGTCCATCATTTATTACACAACTTCATTCAAAATATGAATACAAGGAATACATTGCAAGTTCGAAATATATAGGGCAATTCCGAATTAAAATATGTACACGATAAGTACTAAAAAAACCTACTAATCTACTATGAATATAGCAGCTTGCTACCAAACAAAATATACCTCCATTGCAAACTACAAAAACCTACTTGTAATGAATACTACGTGCATCGTCAATGTGTTCAATTGTACTATATTTCATTCCGAGTCAGCACTGCTACCATCTTTCTGACTTTTGCGTGTAGATCCGTAGCCACCATGTGGTCCATATACGCTTGATTGTCCTCTACTGCCTCCAACTCCATAATTGTCATAATAAGGATTGGAAGGCAATCCAAAAGTTGGAGGTGGAATTGGAGCTTTGCCTTCAGCCCTTGTAGTCTCTCCATGACTGGATCCACTATAAAATGAGCTTCCATAAGGCGCGTATGAATCTTGTCCTCCCGTTCCGAGATAGTACTGCAAGCCGCCGTACTGCGAATCACTATACTCTGTATAACTCGGATTTTCATGAGTTCCCCCTGTTGTTGGATAAAATTGCAATCCGTCCTGCTGTGGAGTCCTCAAGTCCACGTTCCTCGGGTCTAAGAAGCCCCCTCCGACATTTGGAAAGTCTTCTGAGTTTAATCGGCGGTCTCGATTGGACCGTGAACTTCCTCCTCCATGTTGTAAGGCACTGGCATCCCGATCACAATGAGAATCACGTGATGATGTGGGGTGCCTACATGGTGGACCATAATCCTCTCTACTTCTCTTCAATGCTTCTTGCATGTCATGCTCATAGGTCATGTTGTCACGCTCGTCTCGGCATTCATGTGTTTCTGGAAGTGGAGGGGGAGGTGACAAGGGTAATGAGGCAAATTCATCATCATTGTCCTCTGCATCTGGCAATGGCCAAGCTGGGCAACGAAATTGACCACGATTAGACCAAGACGGCATGCAATCGCTTGCGCCTGTTCAATTGGTAAGTATCACGGCTGAATGAGCCGTCATTTTCTCCTTTTTGTTCTTCCCTATCACTGTACGCCAGTCTATATCTTTCTGCAATACAATCTCTGCCCAAACCATAGCAATCGTAGAATAGTTCATCATTTTGGGCTTTGAGGCAGTTAGACCTGTAGCTGCCCAAATTTCCTCATATCTCTGTTTGAAATGTTCACTGGTCCACCCTTCCATAGGGCCTTCCCAACGCCTGACGTTCTTCTCTAATCTCTCGGTGTCAAGCGATTGCCACAGTTTGACAAGATGTGACATTGTAACATATTTTTTGCACGTCGTGCAAGTCCAAGATTTTTGAGACTTGTACTCCCATCCTTCATTTGCCACATTAAACTCGTTGAAGTAGACCTCCCAATCCAGTTCTTGTGATTTTCCCCTTGTACTTTGCTTGAAAGGATTTTTAGGCATGATGTCCAAATGACAACTTCCGAAGTTGATAACACAATGTTTCACAATTTCATAGTTTTAACACTTGAAGTAGAAGGAGGCGCGCAGAGACGAATTGCCACTAGATCACCCACTCCACAAGTGAAAAAACTGTGCGGACGGAGCCGTCCGCGGCCCATTATATACCGTCCGTCAAGGTGGACGTCACTGTCACGATCAGACGGCCCAGGTACGTCGGCCATCCCATCAGACGACCCAAGATGGGCGGACGGAAGGGCGGACGGGCACGCGGACGCACGAACGCGCAGACCCACGTGCGGACCAGCGGACCAACGGACGGGACGGACCAGCGGACGAGCTGACCAGCGGACCAAAGGTGGTCCGCTGAAGCTCATTGGATTCCCTGAAGCACTTAGGATTCCTTTCTTTCCATGAAACCTTTGATCCATGCTAGTAATGGCCTAAACCCTACAAACCCTAAACCCTAAACATTTAACAGTGAAATTCCTAAGTATTCTTTCATAATTCATTACTTCTTCTTTCATTCAATTTCAATTTGAAGAAGGGGGCCCTTCAAATGAAACCAGTTCGCATGAAGGGGGAGATGGGCAATCTAAGGGTGGTTTTCTTGACATGGAATTCAAAGACATGTGGAAAAGCGCTCTGTCTTTATCATGTACAGCTAGACTTGTGGCTGAATGTACACTTGCCCTTGAGGCAATTGCGGAATCGTTCTCTCAGATTACGCCACAGGTTATGCATGGGGCTATAGCTTTCAGGAAGTTTGTTGAATTTGTGGGCCAACTATAGGACGATAGATTGAAAGACCTGAAAAATTTATGTGACCTCGAAGAGAAGCTTGCAGATTTTTCAAGGACTCCTTCTACTTTACAGGATGATCGTGATGGGTGGAAGGAAAGGTGTACGGCATTACAGAAAGACCTTCAGGAACGTAGGCAAGAGTATGACAGGGAGCGGCTCAAAAATGAGAAATTGAAGGTCCAAAATAGGAAATTGACAAAAGAATGCGCGACACACGAAAAACACTTACTCAAGCACCGTGAGACAAAGCAAAAACATGCTACATTGGTGAGTCGTATGGCGGAAAAACATAAGCAGCAATATGTTGAGAAGCGGCTCAGCAATGAGAGACTGAAGCTCGAAAATAGCCAATTAAAGTAGGATTGCATGAAATACAAGGAACATTTACAAGAGCACCGTGACATGTTGAAAAAATTACAAGACAAGAAGACATGTTCACATTGCAAGGGTTCATTGGAGGATAGTCAACGGACTCCAGATCAACTCGCGGTTCCGCTCGACAAAGGCAAAGCCATGGATAAGGTCACCGAAGTGAAAGTGGCAGAGGGTAGAAGCTTGCAAGCAGAGCCTCTTCAAGAATTGGAGGGACCTACATCCATGCTATCGGTCAAGGACTTACAACAACAGTTGAACTTGACAATTCAAGAGAAGGATGAGGCAGAGTCTTTAATAAAAAGAATGGCAAATGTAGGAGTTCTAAGCACGATCCTTCCAAAGAATCTTGGGGATTTGCGTTGGATGTTTTGGGCAAGGCAACTACAAGATCCTGCACGCGTGTTCTCTCGCCTCATGAGTGGGCTACTCAGCTATGCAATACAGTCGGAAAAAGCCTATAATCACGTGTCGAACTCTTACAAGCGTTTGATGTAGAAGTTGGAGGATGAAAGAGCAAATCCTGATGTACGCGTTACGATTTGGGGAGACATGGATCGAATGTTTAAGCGCCTAAACCATGGCAAATCCTATGAATCAGATGACATTGATTGGGCCAATGAAGTGGAAGAAGGATGGGTCGTTCACAACACATTGTCTGCTCACATTTTGAATGAGGAAAAGACACTTGTACTTGGTAGTACTCCCAATGATTTTTTGGTGAAAGGGAGGTGTTGTCTTTGCCAATACGGTTTTGGGCCCGAAGGAGGTTTAACTTTGGGTCAATGTGGCCATTCTTTTCATATCCTTTGTATCCAAAGGGCCGCAACATATGCCGCTCGTTGTCCCATATGTTGTATTCCTTTGACTCAAAGGTTTTTTGAGATGCTAGGGATTTTACTTTTAATGCCATCGGGCCACGAGTACAATTGATGGAATCTTCCCCTTGATCAAGCGCCATACAAATTCCAAAATTACTTGTATTGGGGAAAACCAATGGATTGGGATTTTAACCTATCCGTACATGGGTTGATTGACCTTAAGGTTACTCCAAAGGATCAGTATTTTTGGATGACGCGAGACGTGGAAGTGGAGTTGTGTGCCTTTTCAATTCCGATACTTGATTCTCATGAATTATTTTACCGCAGCATGGGAGGACACTGGAGTATCGAACACGGAAAATTCTTCCGATTTTCCGAGGGGGAATGGAAAAAAAATGAGACCGATGACCATTTGGTGAAGCTAGAAAGCGACCCTCAAGTCAATGTGCAATATCAAAGGTACAACCACGATTTAGTTGGGCGGGCCCTCGTTTTATCAAAGTTGGAAGAAGCAGCGAAGGTGCGGTCCAGAGTGGATTTGGACTTACCATTAACGCAAGAGCATAAAATGGAAGATGTTGCTCAAGTATTTGATAGGAGGATGGATGAAATCATCATGAAGTGGAGAGATTATCTTGGAGGGATTAATCCAGATGATGAACTCAATCAATTTCATGTAAAGAACGAGGATGAGGAAATTCAGAAACTTCTGCATGCAATAGATAGGGCTGTCTTGGCTTTGAATGCGTGTGAAGTGGAGTTGTCGCACAAAAACAAACAGAAGATTTCAGAAAAAGATGACCACTCTCCAAAAACAAGAAGACAATTTGAGAGAGTTGACATGGAAGTAGGATTTTTCTCGTGAACCTCAAAATTGCGTTGAAGAAGGCAGTCCGTCCGCAGTACCTCATCGCACAAGTAGAAGACTCATGGAGAGGAAAGGAACATCTCGTGATGCGGAAGACAATAATATGTAGTAGGAAAATGTTTTATTTTTAACTATAGACTTACATTAATACTAAAAGTAGATAAGTATCTAGTAAATAGTACAGGATTTATTACTTATGTCTATCCTGTGGGTATGGCACCTTTTGTCTTTTTTGAATCGTTAATATTATAGGATTTATATTTCATAGCTTCCTTATAATTTGCATGAATTTGCCTCCGGCTATGAAGCCATCGAACGGGAAATTGAAATCTTTGACTGAAATAGATGGATGCGGCAATGAGGGGCGCCAAACAACCTAAGCAATGCTGGAGGAATATACTGACCCTAAGAAGAGACTAGTGATGGAGCCGTTCTTAATATCCCCCAAAAAGAAGAAAGCCAAAACAGGAAAACCTCCTCTTAACAAACGTGAGTGAAATGCGATTGACGGCCTTCAACAAAGCATAGGAAAAAATTTAATGCGAATGAAGAAAGAGAAGATAGGCAAGTCAACTAGACCTTCTACATCGAGGAAAGTGCTTCCAAATAAGGGGGAAATTCAATTATCTTCTTTAGATGATGAAGATAATACATTTGACAGGAAAGATGACGGACTTCAATCAAATGACTATAGTAGTGGGGTAGAGGTGAAAGGAGACAAAGATTGGAAGCCTTAAAGCCTAGGATTTGCAATCGTAGAAAAGACTCGAACGATGAGTAGTTCCTAAACAATGTGTTCAAATGCAAGAAGCTGAAGATAGAAGACTTCATCTATAATATACAAGCATTGAGCCTTAGTAGAATAGTAGCCTAGAACTTTAGAAGTTCATAAGTTATAAGTAGTTTATTTGTTTATCTTTGAAAATGTATTGAAATCTTTCAATTTATAACATTCCATTCAAAGTGAAATTCAAAAAATGTTCCTTGGGTATGCTTTGATTTTTTGTTTTCGATGTAATGAACAAGATATTTTTTGAAGCCCTCCATTTGGCAACGAACAAAAAAAGTAGCCTACTAGCCTGGGAACGACCTAAAAATGTGTTAAACCCATGAACTTAACTATGAAATCTTAAAAGTTAAAACTGCTACACCGTCCGCTGGTCCGCGGGTCCACCGGTCCGCTGGTTCGCAACATATGCTGGTTCGCTGGACGGCGACCGGACCGTCCGCGAGCATCCACCAGCGTCGGATTCAACCGGACGTGCGGACGTCCGGTTTTCGAACGCGATTTTCCAAAATATGAACGTCCGAGACAACCCTGTTCCAAACGGCTTGGCGGCAGCAGCTCTGACCTCTGAATGCTTTGTTGAAGCTTTGAATGAGATGCATCGACAACAATGAGACTAAAACTCCAAATCCTAACTCTGCGGGGAGAAACCCTAGTACTGATCGCCGGCTGAGATGCCTCAGACTCCAAAACCGATTGACAGTTTGTATTTTTTCGAATTGGGGCGACGGGCAAAAATAGAAACATGTTGCAATTTTTTCTCCAACAAAACTTGGATAACGGCGGGCGGTGGGTTGATCCTTCAATCAACGGTTCCCATTTTTTATTGAATGGGGAGGGGAACGAGAGCACATGGTTYTGTAATCACAGAAGATAGTGCAACTATTCATCCTATTTGAGTCAYTGTSAAGGGAGATCTTCTAAACTACTTTGACTTTTGATGAGTGCCTTTTGATTTTTTCAAAAGCAAGTGACTTTCACAATWTCAAAATGGATGATATCCATGGTCACCATACCATCCTTTAARGGTTAAAATCAGGATTACAGTACCTTGGCCATGAACAATATGTTGTCAATTTCAGCTCCCTTTCTTTGAAACTGTTTTTTTACATTCAACATTATTAAATTCTATTTTGGAGCAAATCTAACAAAATGAAGCTTTCCAAATCTACTTTATATTCTTATTGAAACTTCAGCAAATTTCTAAAAGAGAAAAACTTTATTGCAATTTTAATATGAGAGCTTTTGACCAAGTCTAAAAGTATTGGAACTTTTGGGATAACAAAGTTAAGAAGTTTTGTACTATAATATATTCCCATGGTGAAATTTTAGAATTTTTTAAAGCATACTTTGTATTTGGTATAATATTTTTTTACTCGTCTTCAAAAAATTCATGATAATTTTAAATCTTTACAAAAAAGAAATGAAAATCTTAAGATTTATAGAAGACACATGATTTTATCTTTCAACAAAAGTCTAGAAAATAAATGAAAGGCCCACAATTTAAGTAGTGATCATCATATGCCTAGTGCTCTCAACAATATATGGAATTGACACTAAATTTGAAATTCACATAGTAAAAAATGTAAGGGCCCATTGTTGTTGTGGAATACTCCCTCCGTCCTGAAATAAATCTCGGATTTCCAAATTACTTGTCCCAAATTAAATTTGAAATTGGTTCTCCACAACTCAATGGACAACAACTAAAGCTAGTTTGAGTTCCCTGAAGCAAAAGAATCTATAGTTCTACATTCCAAAGACTATATAGCAATTCGATCATTGCGAATGGAATCAAAATGTAACCCTCTAGCCAACCAAAGGCAAAGAATTCAACCCACAATTACACAAAAACTACTACTAATAAATCTCTTGTTGAGAATTTTTTGGAATTGAATCACAAGACATTGTCGGAATTGAATAGAAAGGAATTGAATACAAAGAATTGAATAGAAAGGATGTCAATGGATGTTACTCCACCAACATTGCTCAGAGAATAATAATATTCAATACCACTGGAGCAGTTCCAAAAACGGCAAAAAAATTCAATTTCATTGCTTGTTTTCAACATGCACAACTTAATTGTTGACTTCTATTCTTTCACACCTCATGTAACTTAGTAGAATCTAAAATAACTACACGAGCTCCTAAAAATAGGGACAATTTTTATGCTAATTTAGCCATTTCCAAATAAACTTAGATTTATTACGGGACGGAGGTAGTACAACTTAAAGCATGTTACCTCCCTAAACTTTTACTTTCGCTTCCGCTTAAACTTTTTACTTAAAATAAATGAAAACAAGACCTATAGCAATTTTACAATAATTAAATTTTGCAGATTTAATCCCTTGAATTTCTTACAAGATTGAATTTTTATTTATTTATCCAATGTGCAGAATATAGTTGATCCTTGTTTTTGCGGGTAGARCACACAATTTCTTTCTTCACCTTCTAATGTTGTTCGTTYCTTATGGCATATCTATTAATTGTCTCTATGTGGATCCCACCAAAACTTACTAATGATCCTTTATGTTTTGGAAATGCTACCATAGARTAAACTTGTAAAAAACAAAAAAATTATTAAAATGTACAAAGGATACATGCCACATTTAGCTACTTTTGGACTTTTGAAAGTCCAGAATTAATAATGGTCATTGGTAGAAAAAAATGGGTGATTGGGAGATAATGCAAAACATCGGAAGATATGTGAAAACAACGGGAGATCTCCCAATATTATAATCTAGAGATCTTTGGATGTAAAGTCCAAAATTCATTGAATAGTCCAAAAGTAGTAAAATGTAGCATATACTTAAAGAACAATAGGAAGATGAACCACTAAAGGCCTATTGTCCATTAACCCCTAAAGAACCACTTGTCCCTTTGGGGGACAAGGTAGATTTTGGGCATGTACCTACAGTCTCAATTCTTGTCTGTGGTTGACTTCTTTGTTCGTTTTGTTAACAATTTCTTTAACTGGCACATACAAAAGTCATAACATGCACTCCTTTAACCCTTAATGGACAATAAGAGGCTGATGGATGATATTCTCTGTTACTGTAGACCTTGTAATGCACCTACTTGTAAACTCATTTTTGACTGAGTACCTATCACCAAGGCAGCATCCTTCCAAGGTTGAAAAGAAAAAAATTCAGTAATATAATCCAGTCCATCTAGCTTATAATCACGTGCATGCAAAGATGGTCCATCGACTCCAAAAACCCAGAGAAACCAGCTCAGAAACGCACGAAAAAACAACCAGCTCATTACCACATTCACATGAAAAACGCGTGTACACAAAGTCTGATTGCTCAGAATGAATGTAGTTAAGTGCGATTGATTTCACAACCGAACTCGCGCCTCACAAAAACATTTTTGGGTTCATTGTCGACAAACCAATAGACCCCAGAAGAACCTAGGAAGCTCTCTGCGCAGCTTCCTTGGCAAGAAGTCGGTCTCTGATCTTTGTCTTGGCCTGTGACTTGACCCCCATGATACCTCCGCCCCAATGCCTCCTGTATTCATCGAATTTCTCGTTGAAGTTCGCCTGTGTTCATGGACACCACACGTTAAAGATGGACTTTATTAGTAGGAAAGACCAAAGCAGAACAGTTCTGGTTGTGGGTAGAAGAACAATATTCGTCCAATTGTAGGTATAACAATACCCTGAAACTCTACATGCGTGCAAACATTGGACAGAAAAAAAATTTAATAAAAGTAAAATGTGGTAGGCTCAAAAACAAATGATGCTTCCAAAAYAATACCTTGACAGCCTCAACGATCTTAGAGAACTCATGCTTATCCTCATTTTTCACTGACGTTAAGCACAGAGCTGTAGCGGTCTTGGCGTGTACAATCTGCAAATCAATATCTAAGACTACTTCAGAAACAACAGAATTGCAACAAAATCCCAGCTCCTATAAAATCCTAGCATCAGTCTTGTAACAACCGTCTCGCGCACACTCGAGCCACACATRACAGTGATGGCAAGAAAACACAGGAAAAAGACAACACTTAACCTGTCCCAAGCGCGATTTGCCCTTCACGATCGTGTACGGCACGCCCATCTTGCGACAAAGRGCGGGAAGCCACACGACYAACTCAATTGGGTCCACGTCGTGAGCGATAACCACGAGCTGGGCCTTCCCCTGTATCATTTCAAGTGCGAACTTAATAAAAAGCGCATCTCTCGAGATCATGTTCTGCTAGTCCATAGAAATAAAAAAAACTCTTCCTAATAAAATTCTYCATGCATCACGCATACTAATAAAAAACTGACATATACCTGTTCAATGAGATATGTGATGTGATTGATGCCGTATTTCACAACGATAGGCTTCTTGGATTCCAAGGTCTTGCCCTCAGCCTCGGCCTTAGCCTTGTTCAGAAGACGTTCCTTCTTGGCAGCCTTGTCCTCAGGTCGGTACTTCAACAGTAGCTTGAATAAGCTGGTGGCTGGACATGGAGAAGACAATCCCGCGTTCAATCAGATTTGGATTTGCCTCACATTGGCGTTAAAAAAATTCTTTCTCTTGACAAAAACTCGGGCCGGAAAACAAGTAAATAATTAGCTTACCCAGGTTCTTATCGAGCGTCTTTGTGAACTGGTTGAGGGCAGGAGGCACCTTCAAGCGCTGGTTCAGCACACGTCTCTGGCGCTGGATGTGCACGTACTTGGGCCATTTCACGAACCTGTGAAGGTCGCGCTTGGGTGGGAGAGCTCCTCCAATACCGAACTGCTTCGGCCTCTTCTCGAACAGAGGGTTCACGGTCTTCACTGTAGCCTGAATACATCACCAATAAAAACACAATTGAGACGAGTAATGAAACAAGGCCGGAATATTTGAAAAACAGAAAAAAAATTCATAAACCTAATCCACAAGTCAGAACGAAAAACAATTACGTCTCTCACCTGCTTCTTTTGCACAGGGGCAGGGACYGGAGCCTTGAGTGTACCCCTYTTSGGAGCCTGAACACCAATCAGAAGAAACTAGTGAGAAAAATGAGGAATCACCGAAGAAAAAAACCAATCGACGAAACCCAAACCCGAGAACCCGAAATCGGGACGCAAAATTTCCCCAGCTGAGACGGGCCAACCAAGTTCGCCTCAAGAAAAAACAACGCGTCCAAAGATGACGACAAATGGAACCCGAAAGAGAGGACAGGGAGTGACGAGCACACTACCATGACGAAAGGCGAAGAGGAGGAAGGCCGAAGCAGAGCACTGGCGAGAAGACTCCGCAGCGAAAGAGAGAGCTCCGGAGCGCCTCGTCCCCCAGACCTCTCCTGGACCTTCCCAAACCTAGAATTATCAGGTTAGGAAACGCCCGAGGCGGAACGGATTCTCTATTTATATACACTAATATTAGAAAAGAAATCACAACTCAATGCCAATGTTATTTTTTTGGAATCTCACTTAACATTCATGTATCCATCAAGGACAACATTATGAATCCTAAGCATGCAATTTAAATATACTTTT
>VACF01000157.1:0-86826 GCA_006891605.1 Pleurozium schreberi
AAACAAGTCACCATCCACAAAGTAAAACCTAGGTTTCCAAAACTGTCATAACCTAATAATAGTAAGCAATGGAAGTTGAAGAGTATCTTGAAGCAAGCAATTCGAGTTGAAGGAGTTGAAGCGTTTTGTGCTTAGCGAATGTCCAAATAAAGAGGTGGTCTAGTGTCAAAATTGAGTTTCCTCTGCTCTCAACTTTGGAAATCAATAAAACATTATTGGACTATCAGAATTACAGTACAATTCTGCTCCAATTGCTTCTTCACTGATTCAATTTTTTTGCCCAATGCCCTCAAATTGGTGGGA
This sequence comes from Pleurozium schreberi, assembly GCA_006891605.1. Taxonomy (NCBI): domain Eukaryota; kingdom Viridiplantae; phylum Streptophyta; class Bryopsida; order Hypnales; family Hylocomiaceae; genus Pleurozium; species Pleurozium schreberi. The sequence continues at coordinate 304 of VACF01000157.1, forward strand.
TTACAGAAAGTGTCGCTTTTAGGATAGGCTACCTTCCTCCAAATCATTCAAGAAATGCACATGTACGCGACAAAAGAACCGAGACAGGAACAGAAGGAGACTGTCTGTCATTAGGTTCCCTAAGCTTTCAACTTTAAAATCCGTACGATATTACCCGAGTATCAAGAAATACAAAACAAAACTGCGTTATAAAACTCCGCCATTTGCTAATTTAAAACCCTTTACTCATACCCTCAGTCAAGTGGTGGCATCGGAGGAGATGTGACTGTTAGGAAAGATTATATACTTCCATTCCTTCAAGAAATGCGCAGATACACAACAAAAGAGCAAGGGCATATAAAGACTCCGACTGCCACAGACTGGTCACTGACTGCGTCAGTCACTGAAACGGGGGTTGGATTCTAACTAACTTCAGAAACAGAGTGCACAATGATAAGATTCCTTACCTGAGGCAGCAGTTCCTGCAACCAACGCCTGCATGTACCGCTCCGGCAGCTCCCCCGCCGACCCTACGAGACTCCCTTGCACGAGCGCATCACAAAGCCCCAGCACACTCGCCGCCCCGATCGTCAACAAATGCGTGACCTTCGTGCCCTTGTTGCCCGTGATCCAGACCTCGTCCATGACGGGCACCAACACGAAGACCGCCAAGAAGATGAACAAGCCGAGGTTGATTCGCAGTCGGGAGGGGTATTGCTGCCCGTAGAACGTGAGCGCAAGCAGGAAAAGGAAACAAGGAATCATATACGCGAGCGAGAACACCCGGTCGATGTGCGAGTGTGGGTACAGGACATCGAAGTAGTCCACGGCGCTGATGAACGAGTTCCATGGCAACAAAAAGCCGGCGCCGAGGAGAAAGAAAACGATATAGGCGACGTTATAGTCGTCCTTCGGAACTGCCACGGCTGTCAAAGGCTGATTCTCCTCCTTGTCCACCTCCCTGTGCCCTACCACCCACCCCATAGTCCGAAACCCTAACTCTACTTGCGAATCCCTCCGTGCAGTATTAGGACTCTCCGTGTTGCATTTGTGGAAGAGCAAATCAACAAGAGTGTTTCTTTCTCCTCGAGTGTCCGCGAGGCTCCTCTGCTTCAACAGATCGGAAAATCCTAAACACAACAAGTCTGTTTCTCTGTAGCACTCGCTTGGTTGTCCAGTAACAACCTAATCAAACCTCCTCAAACCTCCTCAGATCTCCTCGTGTAGCTTTCAGCAAAGGCCTCCACAATTTCCCACAGCAATCAATTGAAACATACGCAACAATGAAACATACACAAYGAATTTTCTATCGTATGAATCCTATACAGGAATTACGTCAAAAGAGGCCTGTTGAGTGCAGTCGATTCTACGCAATGTCGCCGTAAAGTCCGTCGCCGTTGTTGGATTGATTCCAACACTCCAAGGGCTCAAATAAGAACTTCGCAACAGGGGACTCTCTCTGACAATCCTTTTTGGGAATGATGATCTCTTCAACCGGTAAAGGGCGGAGCCTATGACCGTGTGGTCAAACTTGAAAAATCTCCTCACTCACTCCCTCACACCTTGTGTGTATCTGTCTGTATTGACAGTAGAACCTCCCTAACTCAATCCCAGCTTAACAATATGAACCACATATGAAGATCACGCCCCTCCCTAATGCAATAACTTCTTCTATCTAATATGTTAAACTAATCCCAATGTTATTGAGTTAGGGAGGTTCTATTGTAACATCTTCTTGTGTAGGAAAGACATTCAACTATTCATCCTCGAAATTTTGTGTGAAAAGGGAAGATCTTCTATAATTCTTTGACTTCCAATGCCTACTTTTGAAAATTTTAAACCAATGATTCTCACAGTATCAAAATTCATGATTTTTTTTTTTTTTTTTTCTTGAAACACATGGACACTTTCCATTGATAAGGAAAAAGTACAGAGAACTAGTGGGACCAGTCCCCAGCGGAGATCTTTAATCATTTTAACATCAAAACAAGATAACAGCCAAAGCTAACTCCCAAGTCTCAATCTCTATTCTCATTTTTTTTTTTTTTTTTTTTTTTTAAAACTGCAAGGAAAAAGAAAGGGAGCCCAAACCTGGTCAAAGGCCAAGGCCAGAGCAGTAGCAGCAGGCCTGCAAAAAGACACGAGCAACCCAACAAGCACAGACTGAGGATCAAATGAAAGCCCCAGACAACACTCCCAAGGAGAAGGCAGCGTTCAATTGAATGAACCCATCTTCGGGTGGGCAAGCTCCCATTTCATTGTGAGATGAGTAAAAATTCATGATTTTCACGGTAATTCGCCTGGCTTTTAACCCCTCAACGCCCAAGGTCCAACCATGCTTGAAAGCATCCTCACTTTGCAAGTGTTAAAAATCCTCCCTTCAGTTAGTTATGAAGATCTCAACTGTACGATATTGTAGTGTGCATGTTGTAGATGTGCTGAAATCTTCTCAAGAACACATTTGGAGGTGAGATTTGATTTCTAAATTGACTCAAATGAAAAAACTTTAAACTACAAAGTGATTCAAAACCAAAATACAAACACTTTGGTGAAAAAAAAACATCATAGAAATGACTCATTGTGTTTGCAAAATGGATTTGAAATGTCAAAAAGTAGTGAAAAAAGTAGCCAAAAATCACATTTGTGGCTTTACTATCATTGAAAATTTTCTTGGAATAGACATAAAAAAACTCAAATTTAGACACTGGACAATTAAAATAAGCCACTTGTAAAGTAAGATAAATGACTCAAATTAAAARGACTTTGGCAAATCAAGCTTGAGAAGTCATGCCAATTGCAAGACATAATTAGGGTTTAGATTTCTCAATTTATTTCATTGGTGTTTGGACCGCTTTCTTGGATTACTTGATTTGTGGGCATGTTCTATCAAATAGTAATAATATTTAATTCTTCCCTATAGATGTGAATTAAGTGATTTAATCATAGGATCACTGAATCATAGTTACTTGCTTAATTTTTGCATTAAAAGTGCAATTCTTGGGCTTGTATTTTAGATCAATATGAAGCAAGAAATATTGTATTTATATTTATGTACATAGTGAATCGTAAATCCTAAATTAAACCATTGGATTTAATTTGCAAATTCCTAGTTTCTATCATTTTTGTATGTATATCACTAATACTAATAAATGATTTTTGTGTAACCATATAATTAAAAAAATGTTAGGTTGAAATAAAATTTTAATTTCACTCCTCAATAGATGACCATCAATTTATTGCTTTGTAGAACTAATATCCTTGAATAAATAAAACACAATGCAATCAAAGGCGCATTATACTATATAATCTATGTTTATTTAAAAATTTCAATTAAAACTCAAAATTGGAAATTAAAAGCCTAGAAAATAGATGCAATTATATAAAGGCTACACCATATGGAATTCAATCATTCAAAATGTTAAATTGGGTTGTTCACATGAAACAAATTATAATATTCATCCCTAGTGAAATGATAAGAAGGCTCACACCAATGTAAACATTTGCATATAAAAGTCTATAAAAAATTTATTAATTAGTTTTAGGAGCATTTCTTTCTATGTCAAATTCTATACACACATCAGCTGCTGTTTTTATCTGTGTCACAYACARAAYTGTAGCACATTAAAGTTTCATTCTACAATGGAATTTTGATTTTGCATCATAATTGTAAGTTGTATGATACATCCATGAGGGATCTATAGGCAACAATTTTTAGATCAATCATTCTATAGCATTATTGCATTTTTTAAGTATCACTCCCATAATATAAGAGACTAATGTTAAATTCCACATGTTGAAGTACCTGAACCAAATTGACTATTTGTTTAATTGTCCAACCAGGCAGTGCAACTACTAGCAATATCCCATTAGCAGTTTGAGCTTTAAAAGCAGTGATTGTAACCTACCAACACCATATCTAATGTTCTTCTAAATGTACAAATTGACAAATATGCTAAAGATATTGTATATTGCAAACGAAACATCGATAATTTTTAAAAATATAGCAAGGAAAATCCATAATTACCTCCAATGGACTTAGTGGTGTCTTTTCATCAGCCATCATATAAAGAAGTAGATATGAAACCTGTCTGACCTCAATAATATAGCTTGGTAAACTAAATGCAACTATTTTTGTGGAGATTCATCAAAGTCTTATATAGTAATGAATGAAGTTGAATAAGAGTATTAAAATTTGAGGTAATATTAGAATTGTTAATACCTCAGCGCTAATGGCACAATATCCCATAAAYAAGCGTTGAYGATAGTAAAAGCRGAGTAAAKAACTCTTACTATCAGCCATGTCCTTATGGCTTGTCTTGCTTGCCAAGAACGTACTACATCCTCTCCACACCCAAACCCACCCTTAGCTCAAACTCCTTTTCCTACTAGAGAATGACCTAAAAGCAAAGGATAAAAAGATGAAAAACATATATAAAAAATGTAATCAAAGTAGGTGAAAAATGTCTGAGAATATAATTTAGAGAAGATTCACAATAAGATAGTGCTCACCCATACACTTGAAGCCAATGGCTGGAGATATCAAGGGCAAGAAGTCCAAATATAGCCCATACCAAGATCTAGAATATCAACCAAGACAATATGTCAAGGGGATAGTTGATTCTTGTAAACAAAAATTGAGAGGGGGATACAAACAATTTAACTTGTCCCTAGTAGATTTAGGATTCAAAATTCACATGATGTTCAACTTATTCTTAAAAGATGTGAATGATGGCAATGGGAAGATGAAAATTTACTTATAGCAATGTGTGAGAATAACTAACAAAATAGACGTGCTAACCCTATGCACATCACCAAAACAAAATTTTGAATGAACAAATATTCATTGATTAGAAAATGTATTTGTATATCAAAATGAAGTATTTATTTCTAAGCATAATTATTTATGTAGAGTCTTTAAACATTTAATAATACATTAATAAATAGAGGATGCAAAAAAGGATACAAAGAGCTTAATTTTTTCTAAAGCAACAGAGTTCAAGACCTTTCARTAAGCACATATATTGACAAGAACAATAAATAGCAAACCTATCTRTCACCATATCCAAAACTGCTCCAAAAGTTGATCCTATTTTGCATCCAAGAAAAACGCATACDTTGAATACTTAAATGAAGGATKTTTTAGAGAATCAATTGCATGTACATAGCTAGAGTTTCAATTCTTGAATTCATGATTGAACGTTGTCAAGAGAAATATTAATTGGACAACATATTTGTTTAGTGACAAGTTAAATTGATTGTATCCCCCCTCAATTTTTGAATTGTGTATTTTGGATGGTGTACGAGCCAAGTGCAATGTCGCACCCCCCAAGTGCAAAAATGTCTAATTCGGTATAGCATGTCAAACATGTCTTTTTTTATCTAAGCGATTTCATCTTTAACAATAGGTATGCAAAAGAAAGAATGATGAAGGGTTTTTTTTTGGTAAAGAATGTACTCTGGTTTAGCATGCGAGCAAATCGGCCATCCAATTCATCACAGACAAAGCTGCAGTAAAAATTAGGCAAAGGTGATTAATGGAACTTAAAACTAAATTGTACAAATAATAACAAAAAAAATTCAAAGTAGGTAGAATGGACAATCTAAAATACATTTATTCTTCCAACAAAATTTCAAATGTTTAAATAGTAGTTTAACTGCACACTTTAACTTACAAACTTCATATGATTAGAACAAATAAAGTTTGGAACACATACCTCACAAAATATAAAGTAGCAAATAATGTTTTGTTTGTAAACGCTACTCCAAAAGCCACACTATTTGCAACAATCCTAGCATAGCCTATTCAAATATCCAYACATAAATATAAGTTGGACCAAGTGCAATATAAAGGTTGTAGCATGACAATGCAACAAAAACCTTTAGTACATTACTTTGGTTTGATATACGTCATTGCACTTTGTTATGGATGGATACCAATGAGATTAGGAATAAACAAGTAGATAGGCCAATCACTCCTTGGTGGAGGCGGAATATCYGCCATTATCTTTAATGACTTCAAATTGCCCAATTGCTTGCTATCTTTATGCAATCCTTGCTCTCATTCTGTTGATTCATGTCTATAAATAAATCTTTTTTTTTAAATGTTAAAACATTTGAAGCAACATTGTTACAATGATAAGATAGGCAAATTTCAACCCAATTGATAAAAATAGCAAACTATTTCAATACTTTTGAGTACTATGATATTTTAATTCAAATATTCTAATATTGTATSTTCTATATGCAAAATATTCTTGAGCTTTAGGATGTCTTCAACAACTTGACTCTATCACCAATCCATGAGCAGGTAACTAGACAATTACTTTTAGCGCCTTTGCAACACATGTTTTGCTTTCTTCTTGGACCTTCTTCGGACTCGATTCCTCAGCTTGCTTCTCCAGTACAATCTCAATAGCACTGTCGCATTAACAGAGTGACAATCAGCACGGACCCTCCACGAGATAATCCGGATTATACCTTCAGGGAGCCTAATCATAGCCACTTTCCCCTACAATGCTATTAAATCCTTCACATAAAGACACTATGAATCGTGATTCTGAAAGCCAAACTACAATACAAATATCTTAAACAAGGGGTATGATGAAGAGACCTGGAGAGCGCCAGAAGAAGAGACTCCAGCTGCTTCCCCGACCACGGCCGCATCAATCCGGTTTTCTCCATCAAACAAACGCAGCACCACACTGGCGCACAAAGAGCAGCAACAAAGCTGCGACACGACGACAATCTTCAATCATCTCTGACTCGACTCTGAGAGCTTAGCTCCTCCACAGAATTAAATCATTCGAAACAGGGCTCCAATGACACTATCGTACAACAAGTTGTTCTGTATTCCGATTCGAGCTTCACTATCACAGAATTTCAGAGATTCCCTGCGGAGAGATGCCACAAGACTCAGATTTGAGAAGGAAAGTTCAATTCTCAAGCATCGAGTCCGGGTTCTTTCACAAGACGAGGCTGAATTGGCGATTGTGCTACCGGAAACGTAAAAGCTGGCATCGTGGAGTCCAAAAAGGTAAAGTTTGCCAAACCCTAATTTGCTAAACCTAAAACCCTACACGAGGGTTAGATTTAAAAAGAATCACATGTCATCTTGTGATTGGTTTACGATGACTTGGACCACTAAGATTTGGCAAAGTAGAACTAGCAGATCCTAAAAGTTGAACACCATATTCTCTATTCAATTTTAATGTGAACTACACTAGTGTGCCCTGTGCCATAGGCAAAATTAAAGTAAAAGTAATTTTTTTAATTTTTGGATGCATTAAAAATTTTGAAATTCAATAACTTTTGCATTGTAGGTTGGAACGCCACGAAACCAAGCCCGTGCACCCCTCCTTGCCGAGAACTTTCCAACGGTACCAAGCACGCCACCAAGGGACGCACGGTCCGGGAGATCTCAATGTAACAAACAAACAAAACAAAATAGCCTGATTTAAAGGATAGATTGTATTATATATTATAGTAAATGGTAACAAAAACTTTGAATTTTTTTCAAACTTTTTACAAAATTAAAAAACATTCATGTTGAAATTTAATTTTTGAACTAAATGCTAATAATCGGAAAGAAAGCACAATAGTAATACACTAATACCTTCCTAGTAGCTTTCATGAACAATTTTTATAGCTCAAATTGTTGAAAGTGCTTGAATCTATGGGGATAATTGAAAACAGAATAGTATATATTCATATAATTCAAAAAAACTTACATGAATTATTAAAATTTGGTGTTGGTGATTCAAAAATAGATTAACCCCTAAAATTTCATGACTATGTTTTCACCAAAACTGCTCCCAAACTATCATTTTTAGTCTAAGCATCAAATTTTTGAAACAAAACTTTTTTGACACATGTAATTGTATGATCTTGAAGTATGCTGCATAACATTCTTAACCTTCACTGGGGGGTCCCTTTTGCTCCCTCAAAATCTGGCCCCTCTAGCAACCAATCAGGAATTCATGACATTGCAAGTCTTACAGCCCGCTCTCTCACAACTAGACTAGCCAATGAAATTGCTTCTTTTATAACTAAAATCCTCCCCCAAGTATATAGATGAGGATTATATGTGCACCTGGGGGGAGGTATAAGACCCAATTAAGAATGTCATGTGACTTGAAAACATGTGGTAAATATTTCAAAAATTTTCACCTAGTGGATTGCAAAATATAAGCATTCATATTCACTAAGATCATTTTTTGGTCCTGCAAAAAACAAGGCAACAACACTTCAAAAGCTCACTTTTCTATGAAGAAATGTCCAAAATGGTGGAGCTTTTTAAGATTCTTTTTCTTGGAGAAGTTGGCCACATGTTTGAAAATTTTCACATCATTTGGAATTGTACAACATATAGGAAAAAAATAGTAAGTAGATAACAGTAGAGAATGATTCAAAATACTAAATTGTTAAGAATTTCATTATGGAATTGAAAAATGCCAATCCCAATGGTTGGAATGTTGTCATAAACAATCTACAACCTATACATTTTTCTTTTCCAAAAATATTGAAAATTGAAAAGATGAGACTTCAAAGTTTATTTTAGAGTAGAGAATCTATAATTGTCGGCAAACAAATAATCCTCAACTCATTGATCAAAATGGAATGATTCAAAGCTTTCCATGTATATATAACTCCAGAAAATCGATATCAAATTTTTTTTTATGAAAAAATTGATCTTCTATAATCTGTCCAACCTGCCCATTTACGAAAAAAGTAACATATTAGGCCATAACTTTTGACTTGTATTTCCAAATGTCATGAAATTTAGTGCATATGATAGATATTTCTTGCCCCCACTTTGTGTTAAAATTTGGGCAAAAAATATGGAAATCTCCAACCACATGTACTAGCCCAAATGTTTTTGCTATGTAGCAAGAAACCGCATGCAGGTCCTTTAGGGGGTTAATGTGAGGTGGATTTTGGAGTGCCATACAAAATTGATTTAGTGATTGCACTTAGAAAAATGAATAAAGACTACATGACATTTGGTAAAGATTTATTTGATTTATATTGGACACCAAACTAGTCATCCATGTTRAACCAACCCTACTACTAAGATTATTGTGAATGCAAAATTCAGAGCAATTCAATTTAGAATTATCTTGGTGATCAAGAACAAATACAAAAAAAAAGACTTAATCAATGACAATATCAAATATGTGAACATGATTATGTATCCAATGTTATTCTTTTGAATGTAGGCAAGATGTAATTTTTAATACCCTAGAGTGATTATTGTTCCCATCATTAAACTAATTGAATTTCACTACACTCCTCAAATTTCATTCACATTCTTTTATTTGTTGTGAGCCTTTTGGAATACATTTATGTGCCTACTTTACAAAATGGAGACAACAAAAGTAGTTTTCAACGCTAGTAACTTACATCAACAATATTCTGATTAGACATCAAAAGACCTCAGTGTGTTTTCCAACTATGGAAAATTACAATTCCTCCTCTCAAGTAAAGCATGCCAAAATTCTTTGAATGATTGGGGATTGTAGCCATGGTTGTACCTAATTGAAGGCAAAATTTATAAACAACACGTATGAACTAAAAATGTCCACATTCATATGCTGCACAATATCTCTATTTCAAACAAACTATTCTTAACACAAAACAAAACTTGGAGTTTGTTGTTGTCCACACTTGCCATACTTGTGAGATGTGTTGAAAATCTGTAGCATCACAAAGTAAGATGTGCAATAGAAATTAAGGTAGCTATACCCATTATAAACCCTTTTCTCAATTGCATCCCTATCTACATTTGTCTACCATTTAACCCCTAAATGACGCAGCGGCCATTTCCTGGTCGATGAATGAGAGAGCATCTTTCTGTGTAGGATAGAAATACAACTATCCATCCTCGGAATTTGTGGTGGAAAGGAAAGATGCTCTATAGTGCTTTGACTTCCAACAATTATTTTTGGATTGTTTTAGGCCAATGATTCCCACGGTTCTAGAAATTGATGATTTCCAGGGTCACACCGGCGTTGTTCAAGGGTTAATAATGGGTATGCTCATCTTAGTTATCATTTGGATGCCATTGTGAGATAGCGAATAGAAGAATCAGTAACCTTGAATAAACCCTAATCCAATAATGAGTACCGACACTGGGAAGTTCTCCTGTGCATTACATTCGGCTATTCTTAGCTCAATCAATGTGAATGAGTCCTTGTGACAGGGTTCTTTGCTGAAGAAAATTGTGAAATTGAGTCATTTATCTGATTTGTCCTTCTCATTATTTTTGGTTTACAAACTAAAGTAGATTTCACTAATTACGCTCGCATCAAGAATAATACAAGATCTTGACTGCAAATCTTTGTTACCATACAGTAACAGAACAATGACGAAGCAAAAAGACATACAGCAAGGAGATCAGCAGCTGAGTGTTCCTTTCACTAGAGCAAACAAACCATGTTGTTTTTCATTCTGAAGATCTAAACGTTTGTTGCTTCTCACTGAAAATGATTTATTGCTAGTAGCAAGCTCGTCCCCACATTTTGTCCTTTGTGACTATTTCCACTTACACTACACTTTGTTCGTTGTTTCGAGGAATGAAAAGCAACTGGGTTTGCAGTAGTGTTTTCCTATCGAAGCACAAATGTCCGTTAAACGAGGCCAGCTCCAGTCTCAATTTGAAATGATTGATATCAAATTCATGAAGACTTGGGCAATCTTTGCAATGGCGCTGTTGAAATTAAGAACTTAGAAGAGAGTAGAAACAAAGTCGAGCGAGTTTTAATGATGAGCTGATGATTGCAAGCACATAAGGTGAAATGTAGCCTTTGTGACATCCAAGAAATAGACAACAACTTTGTTTACACTACACTAATGATGGTAAATAGTGTTACCTACACTAATTGATTTAAAACAGCCATAAATTTTTACTCTTAATGAATATTTTTACCTACTATAGGTACAAAGTTTTTCCAACTATAGTGCTATTAGGATCCATGCACATAGTAAAAATATTCATGAAGAGTAAAAATTTATGGTTGTTTTAAATCAATTAGTGTAGGTAACACTATTTACCATCATTAGTGTAGTGGAAATATGGGCTTGAGTAGATGTGTGAAATGTCGGTGGTGGGTCTTCAGGTAGGCATTTCCCTATGCTAAGCACCCTTGTTTCGCCCAATGTTATGACTTTCATTGTATCTTGTTGTAAGGTAAACATACATGAAAAGTAATAGGAGTTGTTGAGTGACATCTAAAAAACGGCCTACAGCCAAGCATAGCTGAAAGTAGACACTAGGGTATAGGAAGTCATCACAATCATGGGGGCAGGTTTTGCACTAGCCAATCTCCTACACGTGATACAAGCTTGGACAACTAGGGCATAGGAAGTCGTCACAGTCATGGGGGCAGGTGGAAGACCTCTCAGTGCATAATATGCAATAAGAGAGTTTGCAGACAATAGGTGGGCCTGCGCATGATGGAAAGCTAAATTAAATGCATAACCCTCTCTTAATGCATATTCCCATAGTCCCGGCACGAGAGGTTCTACCAGTATAACGAAACAAGCAAGTAAACCATGTGAACRAAGGAACCATTCACCAGCCCACATGTCTACAAATTCCAAATTAAGCCTCTAGCTCGGGCTCTTACACATGCGAACAGACACACATATCAAGACCTGCTTCCAAAGCTCCAGTCTTCTCATTCTGATCACCGTCCTATTCTTGACGGGGTCAGACTACTGTTAATATCACCGCTTGAACTAGCAGGCTTGTCAGATGGCCATCGAAAGTCGGTCACTTCAGACCATCGAATGTCGGACACTTCGGACCATTGACTGTCGCCAACTTCCGACAATTGCGTATCGCCCCCCTCCAACCATTGCGTGTCGGAGACTTCCAAGCATCCAGGAAGACTATCCGCCTCGGAAGCACGTCTCCTGACGAGGTCATATGTCAGCGATCCTTGCTCTAGATGTCGGACAAAATCTTGTGACAGCGTAAGCTCCGAAGGTGGCACACGACCAACCGGTCCCAATATTCCTGCAGATGAATCTGTTTCATATCAACGAAATTCATCAGGATTTTCCTACTCCAAGTGCCAAGGAAATTGTACCTACTTTAAAACACCTGCTCATTCTTACCCACTAGCCTTTACCCACTAAAAAGAAATGTCAGGGAAGATCAGCATCACAGTCCCCCTTTCAAAACATAGACTATAGGAGTAGGCCGTGCTGCAACGTCATCCTCTCCAATTGCATCAATACAACTGAACAAATACAAGAGCATACACGTAGAGGAACAAATGAATCACAGACGATGTTTAGAGACAATATTTTGAGAGACGATTTGTAGCTGTACTGTAGCTAGAACTTGCCAGTACAAGAGACTAAAGTGATCAGTAAAGTTGAAGTACGCAACCTGTTGTGAGTAACCCTTGCACTCGTGTCAACTTCATGCGGATGGCGGAGAAGGAAGGTCGTTCAGCRGGATCACCCCAGCATGATATCAAAAGCTCTCTCAGCAGTGGAKGCAAGGAAACAGGCAGGTCTGGCCTAAAACCCGACAAAATTTTTACCATTAACTCTTTCCAGTCCAGATATGGATATGGACTATGGCCCGTCAAAATCTGCGAGCAGATCAAAGCGAAGCTGTAGACRTCGGAGGASTYGATGTCTGCAAAAGCCGAGGAYACTTCGGGAACGGAACTTCGTGTTGATTCAGACTCTGATTCGGAAGACGTTTCGTCTTCATCACCGTTCGAAGAATGGAGTCTTCCACGAAGTATCTTCAAACACTCCGGCGATTTCCATCGAACCATATCAAGTTTTCGTACCTTACGGGAAACGATGTATCTGCTCTTTCTTTTCGTCCCAACCAGGCCAAAGTCACTCAATTTCAAAACCTTCGAACTCTGCTCTCCATCCTTCCGATGAGTGACTAGAATGTTCTTCGTTTTCAGATCTCCATGCGCAAGCCCGTGCTCATGCAAGTATTCCATGCCCATAGCAATCTGCAACATCATGTCTACAGCCTCCGGCAGATCGACAGACTGCGTAGAAGTCGATGTAGAAGTCGATGTAGAAGTCGATGTAGAAGATTGTTTACCCAAGTCTTTGCCAACCACACCCCGCTTAGACTCTATTCTCTTTTGCAATAAGCTCAGAAGGTCCTCATCCATATACTCCAAGACGAGCGAGCAACTCCTCTTGTCAACGGTCCAACCATACGTTTTCACAATGTTCTTATGATCCTTAAGACCCACTAAAACAGTGGCCTCCTGTAAGAAGATATCCCTCTGTACTCCGACAAAGTCTTTTCTTGCATACCTCGCTCCTTTCCATGTTGTTTCATACCCGATGCCCGACAAACCTTTCCCTAACAGGCGCCTGCTCGGCAAGTCTTTCGATCGAAACTCAAATGAAATGTCTCGTCTGGAGCTCTTAGAATTGTTTTCACCATTTTCCAGAGTGGCCATGGCGAATTCCTGAACTTACATATTGTTCATGAAAAATCAAAATAAGAGATGTCACTAAAGCTGTTCATAATGATGAATGAAAGTAGCCAAAGCTGGAATTTTTGAGGTGATCGTGCCGACGTCCTCCAAGCAACTCACGGGAACCTMGTGCGGATGGTGTAACAATTGCTGCACATTACAAGAGTCACTTTCTAAACTTGTTTAAATCAGCTTACTTAGTCGTAGTATGTATCGACTGAGACGAATCTGAATAGGAGATATTCAATTCGAAGCTCAAAAGTGGGGAATTAAAAAGAAGATGAGAAAGGCGTAAGGCATTTGGATACGAATTGCTGCCTTCCAAACCTACTCGATACTATATTCCTAATTTTCTTTTTGGTGTTCGGAGTGGTGTAGCAAAGTGCATCCAGTCCAAAATAGACCTCAGTTCATTCCGAACAATTCTGCTAACACCAGTCCGTACACAAAGTGAAAATGGCACATAAATTTGCCTTCCGTTATACCAGCAGTACCAGTCTACACTCCACAGTAAGCAGCCTTCTCAGGATAAGAAATGCAGAGCATGCGGCACTGACTCTAGTAGAAGTAGAAATACTGCACTAAAATCTCTGTTTCACTGGAGAATTTGATACCGAAAGACTAAGCATAACTTACATCGTTTAAATAGCGTTCAAGAAGCTACAACCCTCGCGTAATTCGCAGACCGTACATCCAATTATGAAACAGACAAAAACGCCATTTCGACCGCCAAAGGTTTACTTTCTCACCAGATTGCTCACGCAGGAGTTCAAAATTAGATCAACGCCGCAGCAGGATGCCGACCACAGGATGCCGATACTAGGCGAAGCCTCGTCCTCCATCCAGCGCAGTAAAGGAACGACGGAAAACCGACTAGAAAAAATAGGGCAAGTATGGTGAGCAAGARTAGGTTGCGCATGGCCACAATAAGCTAAGAGCTCGTTTGAGCATTGCGGACAACTTTAGAATTGTCTTGCATACTCTACTCGGTCCTAGTTGGTCCTAGCTGCAACTTCTATCCATAATGTCAAAGAACGGCGTTCGAGAAAGTTCTTGCTTTCTAGCTCGGTGTCAAATTCAAAGCTAAGCTAGTTTCACGATTTCCAATTACATCTAAGGATACAGCTCTCATCAACGACGAACGTTGAAATGGAAAAGAGAAAAAAGCAAGCCAGCCGGTTATTATCGAAAGCGCATTTCAAAAACTCGTACCTGGAATATTTGAACGCCTTTCGCAACAATGGCAGTGTCTAGGGTTGAGAAGTCTGGGCCGCGTTTGCGTTTGCATACCATTKTATTTCAGCACTCGGCTTTGTCAGATATTCTATGACTTCTTCTAAGCGTTGCTACGAAGAAAGAAGGTTGAATTGCACATACATTGCAGAAACAGAGCTTTCCAGGAGGRCAGTTGAAAATCGTCAAACATAAGCGAAGGTAATTTATTATTGGACGTGTAGGAAGAAAGCGCAGGGTTTCAAGTCATGATCTTTGAATGGTGGAATGGCGAAACCGGTGGATGCTTCTTGTGATGAATTGGCGGCAATTTGAAGCATTTCCTGTAGATTTCGTATCCGATGAAAAACAAGAACAACTAATGTGACTGTAAGGCTTTGTCCACTCTAACCAAACCCTAAACATGTTGTGCAGTGAATATGGTTGTAGGTAGGGTGGTTGCGGGTTCGATATCTGTCAATGATAGGTGGTTTACCTGGCGTGAAATCAGCCTCTCTACCTCACGGAAACCCCTTGCAATGTGTTCTTCAACACGCTTGTTTCAAAAAAAAAAAAAAGAATATGGTTGTAGGTAAGTTAGATAGGATTTGGTAAGTCATATTCAGAAACTAGTTGGGCAGTTTTAATAGCGACCCCAACTAAGAAGTAAAGTTTTGAGTATTGAACCTATAAGTGCATTTTTTTTGTTTCTACATAAAACAATGACGTTTTGTGTTGGACGCTTTTGGTCTTCAACGTTGTTCCAAGGTTAACCTATGAAAGACCATTGGGTCCCTCTAAACAACCTATACTTAGCTTTATTACTCTTCAATTTTGGTTTAACATTAGGAAAAATTTCAGCCYTGTGGAGGGCTATTATGACTTCATTTTCGGCACCCCCRTAGTGCAAATATAGAAATATARAAATAATTTTTTATTTTTATTTTTATTTTGCAATTGCAYYGTAGGGGTGCAAAACTTGCAGTCTCTTTGAGGGCTGAAATTTTTCCTAATGATGTATGAATCGTGATTTAGTGTTMTTTACGTACTATCATGACCATTAAATTACTTTGTATTGAAAAGTATTTGGTCAATGTTTTGCTGATCAAAGACCATTGAATTCATAATATACAATATGAAGTGTAGAATGCAATACAGCAGTTCATGATTGAAGAAGTATTAACATTATATATTAATAATAATAGAGTAAGATAACAAGCCTTCTTATGAAGGACAGAGACACCGTGTACCAAAACGGTATGACAACGTTTGACTTGACAGAACAGTGCATTTGTTGATTATAGCTATTGTAACGTAACTATAACTAGTTTACTAATACGCCCCCTTCAGCTGCATGGCTGAAACAATGAATCGCCAACTTGAGTTGTATTGTAAAATTTTGAAAAATGTCAAATGTATAAGCTTCGGAGAGAAGAAGTAATATATTGGTCGCCCCCTTGCTTCAGAGCGAAGGAAGCTGCATGGTAAGGGCTTCAATGCAAGCCTGGTGTTCAGCTTTGGGAAGAGACTTCGTCAAGATATCAGCCCACATGGTATACATTGAGGTATACTGAAGTTTCAGAATCTTGTCATGAACTTTCTCACGAAGGAAATGGAACCACAAGTCTATATGTTTAAATCGATCATGATATTTTGTATTCTCACCGAGAGTAATACAAGACTGGTTGTCACAGAAAAGGGTTCCTGGTAAATRCAAAGAATAGCCAAGTTCTTGGAATAGTGCTTGAAGCCACAGAAGTTCTTTTGTGGCATTGGCTGCGGCAATATATTCGGCTTCCGTTGATGACAAAGCAACAATACTTTGCTTGCGGCTCTGCCAGGAGAGAAGACACGACGAGTCAATTTGAAAAATATAACCCAAAGTGGATTGGCGGGTGTCGATATCACCTACCCAATCAGCGTCACTCCAACTGCTGATTTGATGGAGAGAATTGGAATGTGAAGGACTAGTGTACACAAGGCCTTGTTGTGAAGTCCCACGCAGATACTGGAATATGCGTTTAACACCAAGCCAATGAGCTGGAGTGGGATCTTGCATAAACTGAGCAAGATGATTGAGAGAAAAAGCTAGATCCCACCGCGTGCATGTAACAAGATACTGAAGACTGCCGATGGCTTGTCTGTACGGGATCTTGTCCATATGAAGCTGGTCARAAGAAGAAAGAGTATCAGTTTGGTGACGGAAGTATCGAATTCCAGCTTCGAGAGGCGTGGCAACTGAATGAGAAGCGGCCATATTAAATTTAGTTAAGAGATCGTTGATATATTTTTCTCGGGATAATAATAAAGTCTGATTAATGCGATCTCGGTGAATCTAGATGCCCAGAATATAGCTAATCTCGTTGTTATCCGTCATAGAAAAGYGTTGAGCAAATATTGCTTTTGTAGCTGTTAAAAACTGAAAGTCATCGGAGATGATAACAAGATCATCAATATAAAGACCCAAAAAAAGAATAGAAGTATGGTAGCATTTAATATAAACGTTTGGATCTGAGGTATACTTAAAAAAACCTTAAGTCAATAAGAATGTGTCAAAGGTCTCATACCAGGCACGCGGGACCTGCTTCAAACCGTAGAGGGATTTCAACAGGCGGCAAACTTGATGTGCAGTTTGAGGGTTGACGTATCCTTCAGGTTGCGTTATATAAATTTCTTCATGTAAAGTAGCATTTAAGAATGCGGTAATCACATCCATTTGGTGGATGTGATAGTTGTAAATAGTAGTAGCCAAGGATAAAAGAAGTCGAAGGGATGTCATCCGGATAATAGGAGAAAAAGTGTCAGTGAAATCAATGCCTTCCTGTTGAGAGAAGCCACGAGCCACAAATCGTGCCTTATAATGTGACAAGGATCCGTTAGAGTTAAATTTTCTTCGAAAGATCCATTTGGTGCTTATAATTGATCGATTTGGTGGTGGATCAACAAGATCCCAAGTGCGATTTTTAATAAGAGAATTATACTCCTGATCCATAGCTTCTTGCCAATCTTTAGATTGATTGCTAGCAAGGGCTTTGGAGACTGTAAGAGGATCAACCAGCTCAGCTAAGGGCCTCCTGCCATGTACATCGGTCCGGTGGAAAAAGCACTAAATGACAAGAAGTGACCACCGATTGTCTTGCTGGCCTCGGTGAGCGGAGAAGTCGGGTTGCAAGTTTCACTGATATTGGTGGACAAGTCCATTGGTGGAGAGTAGTGGAGATTGGTCAACTTGAAAGGAATCTACTAAGTGTGCCATTTTTAGTCGCTCTCTCCCCCATCCAACCGGTTCACATAGCAGGACAATTCTGAAATTTGCACTGTAGCTCCCCGGAGAAGCTGCACAGGCCCGACTCACATGGCAGGAGGCCCTAAGAAGCCGAAACTGTACAAATTTGTGTCATGAAACCACGGGGTACGCCTTTGTCCTTTGTTAGAACGTGCGGACCTCTTAAAGGAAGGACGTGAACTGGATCGGACTTGGCGGAGGTGAGATTGTTGATGTGCAGTAGTTGGAGTGATGGAAGGTGGGTCTGCATGAGCAAGAGGAGGTGGGGTTGGAGGGGGATGCTCTGGTGGGTCCTCAGGTGGATTCTGATCCAACTGGAAATCAACTTGCTCAGTGTTCGGCAGGGAGTTGGAAGGGCTTGGTTGGTCAATGGAAGACTCAGGAACAGTGTAATCAAAATCCACAAGACCGGCCAGAGGGGAAGGTAGCTGGCCATTTAAAGAAGAATTGCCAGCAGATAATAAGATATCTTTTGAAAAAGTAACATCGCAACTTGTAAAAACTAGCTGATCGTCGGGATTATAGAGATGATAGCCCTTGATGCCAAAAACGGACGAATAGCCAATAAAGATACATTTCAAAGCTTTGAAGTCTAATTTCTTACGATGTTCTTTTATAATATGAGAGTAGACTGGACATCCAAAAATACGCAGATTAATGAGATCAGGTCATAATCCTGTCCATAGTTCATATGGAGTCGTAAAATTTAAAGAAGTTGAATAAGAACGATTTTGCAAATAGCATGCGGTAGCTACAGTTTCTGTCCAAAAGTGTTTGCTCAAATGAGCAACTTGAAGCATACATCTTGCAGCTTCAACTAAAGTTCGGTTTTTCCTTTCCGAGACTCCATTTTGGGCAGGATGATAAGGAGTGGTCAAGTGACGTTCAATTCCATGATCTTRACAGAATTTAGTAAAGTTGTGAGATGTAAATTCGCCACTGTTATCCGAGCGAAGAATACATATTTTATATTTATCATGTTGATTTTCAACTAATTTTTTATAGGTTTGAAAGTGAGATAAAGTAGAAGATTTCTTATTTAAAAAATAGACATGTGTAAAACGGGAGTAATCATCAATGAATAAAAGAAAATATAGAGCACCACCTAATGATGGTGTGCTCATTGAACCACACAAATCTGTGTGTATCAAGGCCAATGGCACAATAGTTCATGTAGAAGGTGCTGTTGGGTAAGAACTTTGAGTGTGTTTACCAAGCACACAGCCCTCATAGAGATGGAGTTTGGATTTTAAAGTATTAGGAAGTCCATTGACCATATTTTGATTTTGCATGAGAGTAATAAAACGGATATTGAGATGTCTTAATCAATAATGCCATTTTAGCGTTTCTGAGTCAAATTTATCCTGTCCATAGATTTGTAGATAAACAATTGGATTCTGAGGGTGGGATGCCAATACCCAATGAAAACAAGGTGCCTTTTTTTGGAATTCAAAAAATGAGTTTCTTACTTGAGTTTGGTAACTTGGTCTTGATAAGACATTGAGTYTGAGTGAATGTAATGATTGTATTTCCTCTTGTCGTTAGTTGACTAACGGAACGTAAATTTTTGGCAAGGCCGGGGACATACAAAACATTAGGAATTAATAGTTTTTCCCCARTGGGTACTTTTAAAATAATAGAACCGTAACCAAGAGCACTGTGTGAGCAATTGTTGCCCAAAATTATAGTTCTTGGAATTTCGAGAAGTTGTAATCTCGAAAAAGTTCTTTTTCAGGAGACAAATGCTGACTAGCCCTTGAATCCAGGTACCATGACAAGGAAAGGCTTGGACTATCACACATTTCTGAAAATTGATAGACTTGAGTATCACTAGTAAGATTATTATTATTAGATTGTCCTTGTCCAGTCTTTGCTTGATCACGTTTTTTCTTGCGACAATCAGGAGCTTTATGCCCTGGAATCCCGCAATAATGACAGATAATTGCTCGAGAAGATGAAGGAGGATTTTGGTCATTGGGATTTCGACCTTGGAAATTCTTTCCTCTATTTCGGGATTGTCCCTGCTAACGACGCTAGCATGCGAGCTTGGAGCTGTGAGCTTGTGAGCTGCGAGCGTGGAGTTTGTGAGCCTAGAGCCTCCAAACCTTTTTTTGGTTACTTTTTCGTCCAAATTTTTTTTTTACATTTTTTTTTCAAAAAGCCGTCACAAACTTACTATTTTAAGTCAGTTTTGTGACCTATGACCGTGTCTCCTATAGCCATGGTTTGTGTTTATCGCTTGATTTTATTTCTCTGAAACTTTTAAACATTTGACCAATGAGACATTCTTCCACAGTTTAGAAAATAACGCACAAGCAATTTTTGATTCAAGCTTAAATCATTTCAATTGTATCAAATAAAAATTATTTCAATACAAATGAAATATCACTAGTAGAAAATGTAGAAATTTTAACAGAATTCTGTTGATTTGGTCGCGTTGTATTGGTCACTGTTTTGTTGATTTCAACAAAAATTTGTTAGTTTTAACAGATTTTTGTTGAAATCAACAAAAGAGTGAACAGTACAACGCGACCAAATCAACAGAATTCTGTTATAATTTTTGCGTTTTCTACTAGTGTATAGTAATGATTTTTCGTATATTTATTCTAAAACAGTGATGATTCCTGCCCGAACTAGAAGAAGCTTCAACTCGTTGAAGCTATAACTTGGTGCATGCATGAATTTGTCCTCATGGACGTCCATTTTGCATAAGTACCGATACAAGTAGTACAGATGCTTGCAATTCACATACTGCTGCCGACCTCCGATGGCAAAAACAGCCATTGTCACAAAATCTGGACATGTGCACGTCGGAAACATTCCCATTGTGACTTGATAGACATTTCTATTAGGATCTGTCCCGGTTTCAAGTGAAACTACTGCACCTAGGCCTGGAAAGGGGAGGAGAGTCACCGCCAATATTTGTCCTCGAATGTTGCTGGCACTCTCCCACTTATTTTGCTGCTCTGTCGTTGGTACATTTGCAATTCGCCGTATGGGTCGGTTGTTTCTGACCGTTGGATAAACATCTGCATTTGCAGGAGGCGATTGATCATAGAAAACGCTCTTGAATACATTGGACATGCTGAAGAGTCGACGTGGTGACTACATTGGTCGCTCCTGCAGACGGAAGCCAGCATGTTGCAACAGTAATGTCTCTTCTCGACTAAGATTGGTTCCAGTCAAAACAGGCCATATCTCAGGTACTTCTAGCCAATCTAATACCCATTTGTGCTTTGTTCCTTTCACACATCACTCAATGTCATCTCCACAAAACCAAAAGTCCGCCACAACCTCTTGTTTACTCCCGTACTCTTCCTTTCTCCCACGATAGGTTGGAGCTGGGATTCCTTTCTTTCTCCTTGCGATTTTGGCAATGCACTTCATATTTGAGGATCGTTGTTGAGTAGAACACTTGGCGTTTGATTTGTGGCTAATCCTCGCAATGTGCCACTTCGATGTGTCACAGTCAATTTCATGTGCAATTGTAACATGCCGGGAAGGGTCCACCTCGGGCTGCTTTCCTTGATCTGCGGAAGACTCAATACTAGCTACAGTAGACCTTGTTCGAACACGCGGTTGAGAGAAATTTACTTTATCCGGTC
Source organism: Pleurozium schreberi (assembly GCA_006891605.1). Classification (NCBI taxonomy): domain Eukaryota; kingdom Viridiplantae; phylum Streptophyta; class Bryopsida; order Hypnales; family Hylocomiaceae; genus Pleurozium; species Pleurozium schreberi. Next base: position 21,855 of record VACF01000157.1, read on the forward strand.
GATGTGAGTCCCCAGAATCACCAATGGGTACATCCAACTTCCTCTTGGTGCTTCCAAAAACTTCCTCTCCTTCCAAATGCGGTACGCGTGTCCCAACACCTTCCGCTCCAGGTAATGTATTCATTGCCTCTGCTATCTTCTTAGGATCTCCACTTCGTCTTGCAGCTCTCAATTTCAATTCCCCCTTCGATGGACCAGATCCCGAGGCATGTCCTCTCAAGTAAGCACGATAGTTAGTCATTTGCATCCATGCACGAATACTATCATCACAAGTAGCATCGAACAAGTTCACTCCTTTGTTTCCGGACATTTGAAGCCACTTGTTATGAACTGTTTCTGACAAGTTGCATGAAGGTAGGTCCGTCATCTCCTCCAAGGACAAACCCTACATATCCATACACAGAAAAATGGCTTCACAAATTCAATTTCATTCATGACAACCATGAGCAATTATGATATCAAACTTCATCCACATGTACCTCTAATAAAATAAAAAAGACACTCTAATATACAAAAATACATCTTCTTTGCTTTCCTACGCAAACAAGCATCGCAATAATTAGTTAGGAATACTTTCAGAATCAAAAGAATGTACATCCCATTTGGTACTTTAGTACAAATTTTAAATTATTTTAAAAATTCGAATTCAGATTTTTTTTTCTGGACTGAAAACGTGGGTACCGGAAGTTAGTGAAAAATCGACCGTCGGATTCGACGGTTGACTCCATCCTATCTTCCGATACCCACGTTTTTGGTAATAGGAAAAAAATTAATATATTCAAGGGTACTTTCAGGTGCCGATTGAACTGACGCTTGCATGCTTCAAACTGAATACGATAAAAACTGTCAAATACACTAAGATTCTCATCAAACAAAAAAATTAATAGAAAAACATAGTGCACTTACTATATCCATACCTGCTCCCCATTGACGGTACCTAAAATGCCAAAATGCAAGCCAATGGTCCAAGTGATGAAGAGCATCTTCAGTGGCAGCTCCAGATGATAACCACCATGACCGAATCGCAAGGTAACGTGTCTCCGCCTCATCCATATTCTTTGATTCTTTATATTGTTTGCATAGCCGTATATGTTGTTGTTGGAAGGCTTCCTTGATATGCTTCTGTGTGTGTTTATGGAGAGAAGTACTCCAATGCAATAAGCAGGTCCTCTTACGATTCTCCATTTTGTCCTCACATGAACCATTTCCATAAACAATACAAACCGCCTTCCAATTGGCCATAGCACTATCTGCCATGAACCCCTTAAAGTTTGGATGTGATACTCCATGTTGTGCCATGACCGCATTCAACGACCTCCAGAATTGAACTTGGACCTCAGTATCTTTAGATTGCATGTCACATGTTGAAATGGTCATGACCTTCTTGTATCCAAAATCATACACGTGGCAGGCCATTGTGGTCCACTCCTTTACGCGCTTAACGTGGTCAAACATCATCCAAGCATTTTGAAGATCACCTCCGGGTTGCATGCGCCTCACTAAGTCCACTCCACTTCCAGGTCCCTTAGTGAGCATTTTGAATATGTAGACCTTCTCTTTGCCTTGTTCAGAGAAGACACTATCGTGGATAAATTCAAACTTGGACTCTTTCTTCATAGTCATGATGTCGATGACGCCTCCTCGATTGTTTGAACGAAATGAAGAAATAACATTTCGTATGTTCGGACTGCTCAAGTATTGGAAGCGATTCATGACCTCCTCCATTTCGTCCTCCTTCAACATCTCCTTCTCTCCTTCACCATTGTGAAATAGATAGCGTGTAAGAAAGTCCTTGCTAGCAGAGAGTGCAATTGCGGAGTTGGTGGCTGTTGGGGTCTTGGCTACCTGCTCTACAATGAGTCCCCAAATCTTTTCTGTAGAGTCTCTATACATGCCCATTGCAATAGGATGAGCATGATTTCCTAAGTGAATTGCGGCCCTTGTGAGTTTAGGATTCTCACTATAGGAATAATAAATCCTACCATTGCAAAAGTCCAAACATGTAGGTGACATCTTGCAAACTTTGCAAACTAGAGTACAATCCTTGGGGGGACTAGACCCTATTGCAAAAGGAAAGGTTGTGTATCCAGTCCATTCAGTCTCATTGCGTTTGGAAGCCCTCTTCAAATAATCACAGTCTGCATTTTCACAAATAAGGTGACCAGCACAGTATGACTTACGAAACTTCAGACCATCGGAATTGTGAATGTTTGTTGTCACCAACTTGCACCAAGGATGTCCGTCGTAGCGCTTGTCCATTCCTTCTAAGTTCCTCGCTGATGATGAAGACAAAGATGACCGACATGGAGGCAATTCGAAGATGACATCACCGTTGAAGAAAGGCGGGAGGAAGTTCACGCCATGCTGCTTCATATTGTTCAAATCCAGTGTTGACAGTTTGTTTCTCGAGCGATGCATATTTGCTAGTCTCCTCAAACAATCAATTATGCTCACTAGGTCAATTGGATTGGGATGCAACGGAGGACGTGACAAGAGAGAGTGCGTGGGACTACTTGACGGAGTGGTCAACAATAAGTTCAGTGCACCCTTTCTGGTCGAGGGGGGCCGTATAGAGCATGTTTTCTTTTCAAGCATTAAGTCTGGCGACTCTCCCTCTGACTCGCTAGACAACTGTATGACAGGATCATCTTTCTCAACTTTCACTGCTTGGAGAACTGCCGCATTACGAAGAACAAGAAACATTTCACGAGGTGGACTACAGGATATTGTTTGAGAAACATACGGCATATCCACAGTGGATGTATCTGACTGACGATTTAAAATCTCAGTTGACACAACTAGCATAGATAGAGGAAGACCAAAAGCTCTATAGTTGCTACATGCAAGGTACCAGCATTATTCATCATATTCCATATTCTTCACAGTAGGGACAGACTGCTGCACTCCTCCTGATTCAGACATCCTCTCCTTTTCAATGTAGATAGAGGACTCTACAAGTCTAAAGCGGACGTGAAGTAGATGTCTCGGTATTCTTGCACATCCTCCATTGTCTATAGGAAACACAAGTGGAACGTCATGACCATCTACAGGAACACAAGCCATGGTGGGAACACAAGCACATGTAGAAACATGAAATTGAAACAAGGTACGATTTATGTGAGGTAGCGTACTTGTTTATATAATTTGAAGTTACCTTAGAACTTGAATTCTCCATGTAGGAAGTAAATGGCAATAATAGAGCAAGTACTTCTATATTTACTCTCCATTAAGATAGTAGTTGCCAAGCCGCCTTTGAAGCTAACTTCTATGACTTCAATTTTGAGAAACATTCAGTACATGGGGGCTGTGATGTCAGAAAAAAAAAATGCATTTACAAGACATACGAGCGTACTACCTCATAATAGTTATCACGTATTCTGTAATTGAATAGCACAAGTGACGGAACCATCACTGCCAGAGCGCCATGACCTTGGATGCGGTCCATCTTTACCATAGGCGGCACATTGAAGAAGCTGTCAGTTGTCAGGGCTATCAATTTCAGAATGGAGGCATCTGCCATCAATTCATAGTACGCTGTGTAAGGCTGGGGTTCTTCACAACGGCTACTTCAACGTATATAAGTACTCCACACTTCTCTAGTCTGTTATGTAGTTCATATTGTTGAAGACAGATAGAAGTTCCGCTCCGCAGAGACAGTGCTAGTTTGTGTGTGCATTCCTCTCACTTCATGTTTGTAGACAGTCATAGCTTACCTGTTGTTCCAAGGCTGACAAAGAAGCGTAAGAGACCTATTTCTTTATATTTTTCATCTAGAAAGGTGCTTAGAAGATCTAGAATGACTCGTGGAAAGAAAGTTGTGTCAAAGACTGGTAAAGCGACATTTGGAAACCTTTGGAAGGTCCTCTCTTTTGTAGGCGGTATGGACGTAGAGGAAGATGCTACAGTGCATAACCATGATTTGGCGGAAGCAATGACGCAAGATACATCTGCGATGCTAGACATTGCCGGAGGTGTTCTAGTTTTACAAGTAAAAAACATTATATCCCTTATTTCTCATTTGAATTTCTGAGCTATCTATTAGTATATTGTTGGACAGTGCAGGGTAAAACATTAGAGTGTAATTTCCTCCTGTGATTTCATTTGTAGACCGCATTTGTAGTTATGGGACATTCACATTGATAATATACTGCACTGAACACTGTACAAAGAATTTGTAGACTTCAAGAGGTAACCAACTTATCCAACAGAATTGTGCACATACCAAGTTTAAAATTTGTAGACTTCTGAAGAATGTTAGTTAAGAAGGTGTTAACAAGGTCTTAGTAAACCTCGTAAACAAAATTGTTTAACCTTTACAAGGAAGTGAATGCCCCATCGCCATTTCCAATGTCATACTTTAATTCCTCATATGCCTGTAGTTTATACGCTAAACTAAGAAAATGTAGGTCCAGCAATGTACTGCGTAGTAAAATTTTCGGTTAGGGTTTAGGGTTTAGGATTCTCTGACCCGTCGCCGACTCGTCACACCTCCCCATCGCAGCCCCACTCCCGTCGCAGCCCCACGCCCGCAGCACGCCTTCCTCCGCAATGCACCCTCCTCCGCAGCGTGGCCTTGCCCGTAGCGTGCCTTTGCCTATTGCCGGGTAGAGAGGAGCGCGCTTAGGGAACACACAAGGTGTTTGGTTGCAGGTTGTGAGTGTTGATGAAAGACAAGTAAAAAAACTCGAATCTTCAGTCAATCTTCTCTTCAATCTTCGCTTGATCTTCAGTCTTCACTTCAATCTTCCGTTGACCTATCCTGTGGTGGTTCTATAAGGCCAAGGGTTAAGGTAGGGTGATAAGAAAGCACGGGCTTTGGACGTGTAAAATGGGACGGCCAAACCACGAGCTGAGCCGTCCGAGGAATTGGATCCTAAATTTCAAACCCACGGTGACCAGCAAACTTACCTCACCGGTGGGAACAACATAAAAGTCTCGACCATGTAGGCAATTAACCCCACTTCGTCGCATCCACAACACAAAATGAGGCTAGTGTTGGTATAAATCAAACCGCCCGCAATAATAAAATATATTTATAAAACCACAAGCCACACACACAAATACACAAGTCTTCAAAACTCCTTCAACTCCTTCAACTCCATCTCCAATTTCCAAGCTGAACTTTGGATGAGTGTAATTGTCCTTCTACAACTCCAAATGAACTAAATGATAGCTTTTCGAAAAGCTATTACAATCATCTACTTTTCATTCAAATTTAAAACAATTTTAAAACTTTGTACAACTTCTATGGCCATCCAAAGTTTCGGCCTTGAGAAGGGAAAGGCAGCAGACCTTCCTTTGCTTCCACACTCATAACTTTCTCATACAAACTCCGAATAGAACGAATGATATCTTCATGAAAAGCTAACACAATTTCCTACACTTCCTCTAAATTTCATTGTAAAATAAGAACTTATCCGTCTTTTATGGTCAGTCGAAGTCTCTGCCTCTTAATTTTAAAAGCAACAAACCTCACTCCACTCAAACTAGCACAACGTTTGCTTTACAACTCCAAATCAAGCAAATGAGATCAATTTGAAAACTACACACCATGATATACGACATCTCTGAATTTCATTTTAAAAATACTTCAAACTCACAACACAATGGCCCTCCCAACATTTGGTTCCCCCAAAACAACATTGGGAGAGAAGATGAATAGTGTCCATCTTTTCCTCCCCCTTTTCCAACACCTTTTGCCCCACTTAAACAAGTGTACATCAGCCCTTATTTCCCTCCTAAATTCAACTTACACCTAATGGCTTTCATATTTGGCCCCACATCTATATCTTTATCTTTAACTTAGAAGGAAAATCACTTTAAAGTTCAAACTATTTCCATTCTTTCTTTCTACAACTATAACCAAACGAAATAATTTCAACAAAATACTTCAAATATGGATTGAAGTATTAACATTAATCCAATGCCTACTAAAGGTAAAAAAAACTAAAAATCCAAGGCTAATTTACTCCATCTGCAAGAACTGGAGAATGCGCTTGATAGTCGCAGCGATATAATTAACACGATCCGCCTTCGTTAAAGGATTTACTGGCCCTTCTAACCAACGATGGTGACCACTACTTCCTTCAATAGGTTTCATCATGTAGTAATACTGATCGACATTGAGACCTTCAAAACATCCTTCAAATGTCACATCTTGGCTGCCGGGCTCAACACATCCAACCTGCAACAAAATCACCAGTGCTCGAGCGTCACGTTGAAGATTCCCGTGCCATCGCTGCTCTACACGAGGTTGCTTTGGCGGTCAAGAAGGCCCAGCTTCTTCTTGTGGACGCTCATGCGGCGGCGCAAGACTTAGCGGCAGAAGAGGTTGATCCGGTAGTTGTGACAATGAAAATTTAAATGCAGGCTGCGATTCTTTTTCGTTGTCTTGGAACTCTGAAAAAACCCTCCAATTTGACATTCTGACTATAAAGTGGAAAACAAATATCACTAATGGACTTCAATGAAACTCTAAAGCAAAGCCGTCCTTTTAAATAGATGGCATGTACCTCCACAAAACGTCATCTTGAAGTTATTTAACAAAACAGCGTCACCATAAAGCTACTCAACAATACATATTATAATATGTTTTTATACTACGAACAAATTTACAACAGGACATTGTAGCGCGTCCTCGCTCGCAGCTTGCCCTCGTCCGCAGTGCGCCCTCACCCGTAGCGCGCCCTCGCTTGCAGCTTACCCTCGTCCACAGCATGCCCTTGCCTGTAGCGCGCCCTCGCTTACAGCTCGCCCTTGTCCGCAGTGCGCCCTCGCCCGCAGCTCGCCCTTTCCCGCAGCGCGCCCTCGCCTGTAGCGCGCCTTCGCTCGCAGCTCGCCCTCGGCCGCAGTTCTCGCCCGCAGCTCGCTCGGAGTTCGCCAGTTGCTGCTCCTAATGTCAAAGGCGGCAGATYAGCGCGTCGTCGACCACATTCTACTTCCTGCCATTGCCGGGCGCAAAGCTTGAGGAAGAGATTTTTTTGATCTTCTTCGTAATTGCGCAGGAAACGCATCCTCAGCCGACCATGACTAGGACCACGAGAAGCAAAGCTCAAGGAGACGGCCAGGCGCAGGCCGGTGGGAGCTTGGAGGAAGTTAGAGGTCCAGGTAATGTGTCGGCCGGTGCGAGCTCGGAGGAAGTGGCAACTAACCCGCAGCAGCTACATAAGATTCGCAAGCATTCCCTTACCGTTTTTCACATTCTCTTCTTGTTTCAGTGCGCAACCGTAGACCGATATGCTGAGAGCCTCCAAGTCGCTCCTTTCTGTAGTGTTCGCTGAGTCGACCAGACCTGTCCGACCACATTTCTGCCTGCGTTGACTGAAACCCCTATTCTTGTTCAAACCCAAGGATGCTCCGAGCTTCCTGCTGCAGCGATAGCTTTATTGATTCCGTAAGCGATTTCAGGGTGCTCTGTCTCTTTTTCCTGTTCTGTTCGCTGAGTCCACGAACGCATTGAACCTGGAGATGCTCAGAGCTTCCTGCTGCAGCGATAGTTTTGTTGATTCCATAAGCGGTTTTAGGGTTTAGGGTCGGTCCTTCCTATTGTGTTCGCTGAGAGTATTAGACCTGTCCGTCCGCATTTTTGTCTGCGTTTACTGAAACCAGCAAACGCATTCACTCCTAGGGATGCCAGATGGGTCTTACCAAGACGTGAATGTCCTGTTCCGGAAGAGAGGAACCAGAAGCTGGCGGATCCGAAAGTCGTGCCAATGGTCTCACTTGAACCCCTAGAACGAAAACAAGGTCAGCTACAGAACTGCAACCTTCTGTTCTGGATTGCAAAAAGTAAGAGCCAATGAATCCGAAAGCTGTGTCAATGGCTTGACCGGCACCCTTGAAACGCAAACATGTTCACCGCCTGATCCAAAACCATGTGTTCGGGATCATGCCAAATTAGAGCCGGCGGATCCGAATGGTGTGCCGATGGCCTCATCTGGATTCCAATTCATGTGCGATTCGTGTATCGATTGCTTGACGTGGACCCCGGGCCGGCACATGAAGTCGCCCCCAAATCCGAAACCATGTATTCGGGATCATGCCAGAGTGTAGCCGGCGGATCCAAAGGGTGTGGCATGAGCCTCCTGTGAACCTCGGGAACGGAAACATGGTCCCTTCCGAAAGTGGATCGTTGTATTCCGGCTTGTACGAGGTTGGAGCCAGCGGATCCGATGGGTGTGTCAATGGCTTGACTTGAACCCCGAAATGGCAAGCAACCTTACCTCCAGAACCAAAATCATGTGTTCGGTATGAGGCCAGATTGGAGCCGGCGGATCCGATTGGTGGGCGGATGGCCTCACCTGAACCCCACTATTTGAAATAGGATCATTTACGGAACTCATTCTGTCCGTTCAATATCTTATCGGGTCGGAGCCGACAGATCCAATTGGTGTGTTGATTAACTTACCTAGACCTTGGGCAGGCAAGCAAGCTGGCCTCCCAAACCGAAAAAGGGACTTCGGGATCATCCGAGAACAAAGCCAGCGGATCCGATTGTGTGTTGATGGCCTCGTATGATACCCGAGATATTGGTCTTGGATGCATCTTGGCGCAATTTCCATTCACAAATTTATAGTTGGTTAATCAAGAGACATAGTCTGGTGGATTCAGGAAATAGGTTTAGGATTGACAGGAAAGATTCCGAAAGCAATGCTTCATCCCAAAGTTGCTTTTATCTTCGGGAAGAATCAACCGTTTTCAAACCTCCCTCCAGGATTTTTAGTGGAGTTAGTCATCAGGGTGTCGTAGTTGTCTGTTAACCGGATTCATGGTGAGTGATCTTCAAAATTCCACGGTTCTCTTGTTAGCAAGACCGATTTATGGGGTACCGGAATGTACCCAGAAGCAACTGGCGGATCCGACTAGAGTTTTTTTGGTTCCATCCTGTACCCCTCAAATCGGTTTTCAAACTGCAAGATTTGATTTCTGAAATTCAGCGAGTAGTCGCGACTTCTTCATATTGACATTGGATAGGTCTGGCTCCTTCTGAGTCTTACAGAAATTTTGGATTTTTGTAGTAATTTGGACGACCTACTTACTCCGGAGACAGAAATTGAAGAATCAAAAACAGTCTTCACCTGTGCTTTCACCCCATCCTTTGCGTTGAATTCTATGTTTTTCGTTGAATTAGCCGTGGTCGAAACCTTAATTCCAGAGGTCAGTCATGTGTTGAAGTTGAATCTGAAATTTCTTGAATTGTTGGAAATTGTGATTTCTGGATTACAAACCTAACCCTATAACTGCTTGTACGTTCGGTTACGGTCGCTACCAGAGACCCAGCGTCATATGTTACCGTGGTTTTGGACTTCCAGGGGTAGTTCGTGGCACCACTTGAATTGATTTATTACTATGAAATTGTATGTTGCAAATTCTGCCTTCCAACATGATGAACTTCTATGTATACAATTGAATGTTTCGAAGTATTCAAAAAGCGTTATTTCCATTGAAATAATTTTCAAGGACACACTGAACTTCTAGCCCTGCACATATAGGATGCTAACATATTGGTTTGGACATGTGTAAATTTTGCAGACTACAGACCACATTCTGCAGTCTTCTTCATCAGTTATGCCAATTGAGGTTGATCAGATTCTCCATGCAGCAATTGAAACGGTGCCACAAACTCCCATGCCCGGAAATGACAACCTAACCATGAAAGACCTAGCAGAGAATGACAAAGAGTTGGTAAGCTTTAATGACATTATGGACGCTTGTGAGCGTGCTGCAGAGAATTATGAGCAGGCACACCTCAGTCACTTTAGTTGTCAGAAGAAAAGGAAGAAGCCTGTGTTTTCACCAGAGAGCTCTAGTACAAAGTACAGTTCAAAATGTCATTCTTCTGTGTCTGTTTCGAGCCCTCAATTTCAGGATCATCGTGATTGTGCCTGTAGTGCAAATGTAAACAAGCATGAAGTGGTTCTTATTCATCTGAGTTCACAATTAGATGAAGATGTCGATATTGATTGATTTTTATTGAAATCACTGGTTCACCTCTGACACCAATATTTCTTCAATTTCAGTACATCATTCTCTGCATGTTTTTTTGGTCATTGAAGTGAATTGAAATTCTAGAACTCTAAAACATGCATTCATTATCTGTTTTGTGATTCCTCTTTCAGTTCCAATGAACTAATATTTGTGTTTTTCCCCTTCAGGAGGAGGAGTCCTCTATCGCTTGCACACAACAGAATGAGGCTTCACTGACATTGGGGATTGATGACATATTGCAACCGGACATTGTTGGAGAAGAGGAAGCAGACTTTGAGATTGAAGACTTTGACGATGGCGAGGAGGAGAAAGAATTATTGGAAGATGAGCTTCGCCGCTTGCAGAAGGTGGACTCCGTGGCAACCATCACAAGTTTGAGGATGAAGCCGGAGAAGTATTCTCGACTAGATATTCCATTGTGCAGGTTGGTGGCAATGCCAATGGTCAGACCCACGCTTTCTTCTGATGTCGACAAATTGGAGAGAGAATTTGCTTTAGGATATTGCGAGGGTGCTGCGGTCTTCTATGTTTCGACGACAAATGAGGCTGGTGAGAGTGCTACATTCACAGAGGAGGAGATCAACGCATGGGATCCTCTGTGGAAGGAAAAAAGTGCTTCATTCAATGCCTATCTTGATATGGTACTTGAGCTGAAGTTCATGAAGAACTTGAAGTTCTTTGTGTGTGGTGGAAACCACCGGCTCTTAGTGTGGATGAATCACATTGGAAGGTTGTATATGTCCCACCCAAGTTGGCATGTAGCAGTGGATTGCATCATTTTGGAAACGAAGGGGAAAATCGAGTTGGTCATGCAAATGATGCATGATATTAACAAGTGAGTGATCTCACTTTATTTGGTATTTGGTGCATCCTTCATATGTATTTTCATGTAAATTATCTTATTCCCCTATGAGTTTACTGACTGACCTTCTTTCTAAAACTTCAGATCTACGGAGGACTCTCATGTGAAGACGAACTTGGTGCACACTCTTCACCGCGTGCAGAAGTATGGGTTTCTTCCATTGGAGCGGTTTGTTGAAATGCTGAGGCCGTCGGAGAGAAAACGTTGTGCTGCCCAGTCAGGCAGAAGGCATTGGTATTCAATGCCGATAGAGGTGTTTACGGCATTTGTTTTTCGGGTGAGAGATTTTGTTCTACAAGGTCTGCGAACATTCTAATGTTTCTACTGATTTTGGTTCATTTTTTTTTCATTGGCGGTTTAGGTAATTTTAGTGTTCTTGACAATTTTCAGCAAGAAATCGCACATGCAGCCGATGCTTCAGTACGTGTCTACAATGAAGTGACACCTTTTGAGGAGAAGAGCGACCAAGGGCTTGCAAATGCCATGAGAGTCGGAGCGAAAGACAAGGCCACAAAGTTGATTTCAAAAATGGGGAAGTTGTTGGCAGTGGCAAATTCTGCACACGGCTCTCCCTTTCTTGTAGAGGTATGTTACGTTGCTTTTGAATATAGCAGTACCTGTCATTGTCCATTGCAATTCAGAGTGCTAAAATATTTAAATCCTTCTTGCAGATTGAAAGGCATTGGACTACGAATGAGGTTCCCGAGATGACCCTTGAAAAATTGCAACTCATTGCTACGTGCAACATATCGGCCCTCCAGAATACAAAGATATTGAAGTGGTGGAATTTGTCTGTGCCTTCCCGAGATGCTAGGCGCTTTCCTGCCAAGCCCGTTTCTGAAGAGAAGTTGTTACCCTTTCTCAACAAGTGCGTTTGGTGGATAGGGATGAGTATTTACCGTCCTTCTATGTTACATGAAAGGTGTTTCATTATTGAATCCATTTGTCAAATGTAATGTCTTTTCAAATTTGTAGGCTTCCAAACGATGTAAAGTCCCCCATTGACGGTCTTCATGCAGATTGAAGAAACTGCTGTCGAGTACTTTGACAATGTGATAAAGAAAGACAACATCAACATCAACATGAGCACCCCGCTTGAGCCACAACCTTTAGCAGAGTACATTGAGGGGTGGAGGACAAAGATATGGGAGCATGGATTTGGCCCAGTTCAGAAAGGGGCCAATTCTTTTAGGAAATCTGACTCCTTTGCTAACTACGAGGGATCAGACCTTGCAATAAAGAGGGCTGTTTTTCGGTGAGTGTAAAGTTTATTTTGATTTGCTTCATTTCAGGTGGTTGATGTGCATATGTAATTTGCAAGTGGTATTAAAATTGTACGTCTACACTTTCAAAATCCAGGGTAGGACATGATTCTTTAGGGTTCTAGCTTTGCATAACCAAAAGTTGGGGTACCGTGAGGCACCCCAACAAGAGCCTTCGGATCCGAAGGCTCTTTTGTTCCAACCTTTTGGTACCCCAACTTTTGGTAATTGAGTACATTTAAAAAATGTTTTGCATGTTGTCTTCATTATTTTCTTGCACCTACTGTGAGTGACTCTTCTCATTTTCAGGAGGTCATGTATGAATATTGAACTCCGTAGCGCTTTGTCTTCATTTTATGAATTTTGAAATACAAATGCTTTCATGTCGTAGCTTGTATCTTAAGTTGTTTTTTTTTCATGTAATTGGTAGGTACTTCAAGCACGAGCTTCTACCGAAGAACGCTATTGCTCGCCAGTCGCTTCCTCAATTCTTGTCTACTTGGTTGGACCGGAGTTCGGCGGAGTGTATATACACTCCGAGTCAACTGCGGACATTTACCACAGCTCATTTGAGTGGTGGAGGGTGGTACTTGGATTGTCCGCAGACATTCACTCATCCGTCAGAGACACAGTTTAGAAAGAGCTTTGATGGCCTCGGTGTTATTGATATGGATGTATCGGAGTTTGTTGACCTCAATGAAACTCAGAAGAAGAGGGCCGTTGCAAGGAGGATTGCTACTGACAAGAAGAAAAAAGGCAAGGAACAAGAACTTCGAGCTAGCAAGGAGAAAAAAGAAGCAGAACGCTTGGCAAAGTTGGCGGAGAAGGAGGCGGAGAAAGAGGGAAAAGGCAAGGGCAAGGGCCAGAAGAAGGTAGAAGGCACGGACCAAGTTCCAGCATCTTCTACGGTGGACCAAGGCTCGCAGTTGCAAGGTGGATCTCAAAGTGGAATGAAGAGGAAGGCAGTTCTAGCTGAGTTCACGGAAGATATTGTAACTCAAGGTACTCAAGTGATAGCTCTTGACGACGATGAGGAAGTCAACACGGCGGTATTGGTCCTCAATGTCTCTATTATGGATGTTATGGACAACGAGGACACTGAGGACCAACAAAATTGTTACGCCGAGGTCATTGAATTCCTAGAGAAGGTAAATGAATTGTGTTTCTCTAAATCAAGTGCATTATGCAATGAATTGGCATGAATGATTTTGAAAGTATTCATTATTTGGATGATTATTTGTTTGCAGATGGCATGCGGCCCGGATCGTGTGTATGATGGTAAAGCCAACCGTCATCCAACGGTGGACCTGATTCTCTTTGACTGTTAGGAGAATCTACCGGTACCAGATGTGTCAATTCCACCAACTGACGTGCCCGCGTGGAACGCCGATGAAGACTACGAGGCCATAGCAGATGCACTTTGTTTTGCAGAGAAGCACTTGCAAGACCATGGGTGCATAGTTGTCTTTCATTTGTGGAGTGCTGCCGCCAAGGGTGTCATTGCCGGATTGTGTAAGTCGTTCCCTACGTTTGTGAAGAAAAAGGAGTGGATGGGCATGAACCGTGTGCACTTGACTTCAGCTTTTGACACGAGGACAACGGTAAGTGTTTCTGAATTCCTGTGAACGTTATTGGCATTTGGTACTGTATGTATGTATTCATTATTTTCTAATATGCTTCCAATTCTTACAGACGTTAAAGTTTGGCATCACGCTGTTGGTGAAAGACCTTGGCGATAAAGGTAAATCCAATTTCTCTTTCAAGCGCTCACCATCGATGAAAAAAGCAAAGGTGGACATTGGACGGGATGACATCTTAATTAACTACACCACAGAGGAGACCATGTTCATGAACAAGGCGACATCTTTGCCATGGCAAGGTGCTCGAGAGAAAGATGCTAGGTTTTTCCAATTCATCATTGAGGGGACAACAAATGAAGGAGATTTGGTTCTGGATCGCTCATCATCCACGGGTAAGTTTTGAATGCAAGAATTATGATCTAGAATTTGAGTATGTACATGAAATCATTGTAGTGATGAGTCTCTCCTTCTTCATGGCAGGTGCATTAATTACGGCATGTCGTGGAACAGGCCGCCACATTGTGGCTCTAGAGGAGGATAAAGACATTTTTGAAGCCCTTCTTTTGCCCATGCAGAAGACCACTTTTGCTGCAGCGAAAGCCAAAGTCCCTGAACCAACAGCAACCGTTTCGGATTCACAAGATCCAGACGCCATGATCATTGTGCCTCGGAAGTTTGTTTGGAGGGATAGATCTAGTAAGTAAGTTATAAACTTTGTGGCAGTTTGGAGTGCATGATACTTTTTTCTTTTACGAATCTAACAGTGCATAATTCTTGTTGAATTTGCAGTCGTGAGGGGTTGATGTCTTCAAATGCAGTCATGAAGAAGCGACGACTTCTCTGGAGTCCGGAGAAGTCATACGATCTTCCAATATATGCTGAGCAGATGGCATCAACACTTGTGGAGTTTGGTTGCTCCACACCACCCAGTCGTAAACAAACATATGATTCGAATGTTTTAGAGTTCATAGACGGGTCAGCATCTGAGGGGAGAGCGACATCAGATTCCTCTACAAATGTGGAATCCGGGACCGAGTCTTAAACCGACTTAGACTACTGAGATTGACGTATCTCATTAGTCAAATGTTATGTTTTCATTTCGATTATGATTGGATTTGTGTGTTTTATGGCTACATCTTGGTTATGATTCCTTTCTCTACTTCATCTTGCATTGCGGGACATTTATTACATTGAGTACACAAATGAACGTGTGTTTAAAAATAAATTGGTGTAAACAAAAAAATTTTGAACCAACAAATCTGTCTTGCCCCAAAAAATAGGATGTGAGAATAAAATCATGCAAACCCTCTTTATTATTTTAGTCCACGGTAATAGGTCTCTCAAGTTTTTTTATCCCAAAAAATTTTCCCGCTCACAGGCTCGCACGCTAGCAACCCTGTTGTCCCTGCCAATTCTTTCCGGTATTGCGGAAAGTTTGTTTATTGTTCTTAGATAATTGACCGGATGAAAATTTATTATTTGAAAATGGCTTAATAAACTTACCTATAACATAAAAGGCAATAGATTTTGATACTTCAGGTTTAGAATGATTAATGGAATTTTGCTGGAGAATATTAGACAGCAAAGTTGAAAACGTAAGATTGGCAATACCACCCTGCGTGGTTATGAAGGTGCTCCAAGAATCTAGCAAAGCGCCGAGTAGCAAATTGACTTGCTGATCGTCTATAAAAGTGCATCCGGCGATTTCAGCTTTGTGAAGAAGCGATTGCCATGTCTCCAAGAAGGACATGGTATCGTCGGAGTTAGACATGGTTAAGTGGTAGAGTTGCTTATGTAAGTTTACCTGCGACGCTTTGTTAGACTTCTCGTAAAGTTGTTTTAGACGATCCCAAACTTGTTTAGACATTGTCAGAGATTGTAAAGAAAGTAGCTGCTTCTTGCTACAATGGAGCAAAAGCTCCGATTGCGCTTTGGCATCTTTCAATTTCCAAGCTATTGAGCTTGTTGCATCACTTGTAGGAGGAGCTGCATATATCGCTGCCATCCACAACGCCCCATATTTCAGAGCGAATTAATAAGAGCTCAAGTTTCATACTCCAAATCGCATAATTTTTTGCGTTTAGAGGTGAAATGACATAAGCTCGGTTTGCAGAAGTTAATCCAACGTTGGCCATGTTGAGAAAAGAGAGAATTCAAATATTGAAGAAGTCAAATGGTCATAACTTGAACCAGCAGTGAGAAGAAAAATTCTTATAGTTCTTGAAATAGGAATGAAGGAGAAGCAAAGGTTCCTTCTTCTGCAAAATATTGAGGATTAACTTCATCAAATACACTTGTATAATTTGCTAAAACATTGAGATAACTTGGAAGGCTATTGGAGATCCCATATGGGATGGTTTCAARTGCAAGAGGTTGTTCCTGGGAAGGTTGTTTGACATCCTCMATGGGAACTTGAATGTAGCCACTCRAAAGATCAAAAGTTGCAGGAGGAAGAGGGAAGAATTGGCTTAGAATAGTTGGAATCATTTCATCATTAACTCGCTCTTCATCTGCTTCATTTGAAATTTCAGAAAAATTGAAATTGATTGCCTGGTTGAGGCACAGCTGCGCTTTGGTTTCTTCTCGAAGCACTTCATCAATAATCAGATCTTCTGCATCAGCAACAGGTGCTGGAATGTAGCACATGATGTTTAATCAACCTAGCTCTGATACCATGAAGTGTAGAATGCAATACAGCAGATCATGATTGAAGAAGTATTAACATTATATATTAATAATAATAGAGTAAGATAACAAGCCTTTTTATGAAGGACAGAGACACCGTGTACCAAAACGGTATGACAACGTTTGACTTGACAGAACAGTGCGTCTGTTGATTATAGCTATTGTAACGTAACTATAACTAGTTTACTAACACAATACAATCGCAAAGGTCTTCTTGGTCCTTTAAGGGTTTAAGGTAGGGGGCTCTAAAAGTGCTTAGGCTCTAAAATAGAACGCCTCCTTAAATGTACACTACTTGTGGGTGATTGCGAGAAACACTTGTCCTTTTTTTTGTCCCCTTGCCCTTCCACAGGTGGTTTTTTGCTCATAACTTTTGCATTTTTTGTCCATTTAGGATGAAACTTGAAACGAAGGTACATATGGTAGTTTCAAACATTGTGTAATTTTTTCAAAATTTTCAAAATTAGTTTACTATTTTTAATCTGCCCCCGATTGGATGTCTACCTTGGCCATTTTGGGGGGTTTTAGTACAATTTTGACCCAAAAATGTGAATTAGAAGCCACAAATTGGATATGTTGGAGGC
Organism: Pleurozium schreberi; assembly: GCA_006891605.1. Classification (NCBI taxonomy): domain Eukaryota; kingdom Viridiplantae; phylum Streptophyta; class Bryopsida; order Hypnales; family Hylocomiaceae; genus Pleurozium; species Pleurozium schreberi. The sequence continues at coordinate 38,815 of VACF01000157.1, forward strand.
ACAAAGGCTATGAAGAGGGAAAAAATTCCTACATGATTTTTTTAGTACAATGCAAGCGTAATCTTCTCTAGCAAAATGGATTTTTTTTTAATAATTTTTTTAATTTTTTTTTAATTATTAAAAATGAAAAGGTCCACATACCCCTTTTTTGCTATTTTCTGCTCCCAGTGGCTTCTATAGTACTCCATAGCACTCTATAGGACTACATAGTACTGTATAGTACTAAATCAACGGCGTAAATCTGCAAGCACCCATAATCAACGGTGTCCATTGATAGGCGCGCCACTGACACATAGTTCCAGTAGTACGACTGAATACTGTTAGTACTGTGGCCAAAAACTGCGTTTTCGAGACAAAAATGTGAAGTGTTTCTTGCAATTACCCTTGTGCATGTTTCTTTTTGATAGACTTCAGTAATGTACAAAGTGTGTACGTTTTAGGAGGTGCTCCATGTTAAAACCTTATGCCATTTCAACTTCAAAATTTTATAACTAATTCCACAGAGCTCCAAAAAATATGAAATGATTTAGGTTAGATGTCGTTTCCCCTTTTCTTTTAAGAAAAATTTACTGAAAAATATCACGAGATATTTCAATTTCCCCAAAATTCACTTCCAGCCTTTAGATGCTCCATTTATGGACCTCCTACCCTCGCTCCTACTTTAAACCCTTTCATATTTATTAATTGTTACATTGAGTGGATGCTATGAATTGTCAAATTGAGTGTAATGAATTTTTCTTCAGAGTCAAGATTATAGATTAATTATTGGAATAAATTGAAAAAGTGTGTGAAGTTGTAGCTTGTGTATATAAGTATTATGATTTCACTTGGGTTGGGCGACACAACCGCTTATGCAAGTTGACTTGGCTAGCCTTGTTTGATTTTTCATAAATTTGTTTGATACGATCCCAAATTGCTTTTAAAGTTTTGAGAGGACGTAAAAAAATTAGCTGCTTTCATCTGCAATGAAGTAGTATGAAGTAGTATTGCGCATTTTAGAATCTTTAAGTTGCCAGGAAATAAGACTTGCAATATTACGTGAAGGAGGTGCAACTTCAGTGTCGTCAACGACAAACCAAAGTTCAGAYCTTATGAAAAGCATTTTTATTTTAATACTCTAGGTTCAATAATRARACAATGTAAGTAGTGGAATAGTATATGCTCAGGGAGCTATATTGTTGGCTAAAGAAGCCATGTTACAAGATTACAAATCAAAGTTATCAAAKTTTTTGGATAAGAAAAGAARGAAYTRCATAGGATTCTTCTTAAAAAAAAKTGGGGATTATTTTCATCAAAGCCTACTAATGCAAAAAGATAACTTGGAGGAAGAGTAGAAAATCTATATGAGGTGTYAAYAATTTCTGGTTGTTGTTGAGCTTGTTGTTCTCTTTCAACAGGTTTGTCTAAAGTTGAATAGGAAATTGAAAGAATYTGTTTTGGTGGGAGAGTTGAAARAATCTATTTGCAATGCAAAAAWTGGTTTTTGATTTCAATTTGCTCTACCAATAAGTTGAGCACATCTTCACTGGATTGTAATTCAACTCTAGATGTTTCAAAGAAGCACATGATTCTCTAATCAAATCTCATCAACAATCTGATACCATGTGAGACAACAAACAAAGACAAGAGAACATCAAGATAAAAGTGAAAAGAGTTTTGTATTAATATTGATAAATAGTTACATTCAAGGTTTATGAGATGAATTGTGTAAAAGGAATATGAACATATGTGCATGYCTATCTAGCTTAGGATGTGGCTATCTAATTTTAGATGCTAAGGTGACTGTAACCATGATTTAACAAAGRAAATGTTTGAATCAACAAAAATTGCAAGGTTGGGGATTTTCTTCATTGATTTGGGCAAATCTTTGTCAATTCTCTATCATAGAGGTAGCCATTCCTTTCTAATGGCAATCACCACCTAGAGTGAGAAGAATTAAGATTAAATTCCAAAAAGAAATTGAGCATACAATATCTTCTTGATTAGGGAGGTATTTAGGTAGAATAATCCATTGAAGTTAGATGATTTGCAATGAACACCTAGGAATAGATCTCATTGTGGTTTTATTTAGTATGTGAGATTTGGGGCACCATAAATGTCGTACATGACAATACTCGAGTGGATATTAACCTCATTACGAACTTCCAACTTTTCACTATGAAATTCATTATAAAAATTAACATTTTAGCTTTTCTATGTTGAAAAGTATTGTGATTGCTTTAAGTAGTAAGATGAGCTTTAAGGATTTAGATTTTGTTGGTTTTGAGGTAGTCTATAGACTCTTTTGGGCCATGATGCACTAAAACACTTCAAAACCTCATAGCAAATTCATACTTTGTCAAAAACATATAATTTTTATTGCACTTGCTATGTCATACATTTGTCTTTATGTGGGAAAAAACTGAAAAATTTCAAGAACANGCTTGTTGTTCTCTTTCAACAGGTTTGTCTAAAGTTGAATAGGAAATTGAAAGAATTTGTTTTGGTGGGAGAGTTGAAAAAATCTATTTGCAATGCAAAAAATGGTTTTTGATTTCAATTTGCTCTACCAATAAGTTGAGCACATCTTCACTAGATTGAAATTCAACTCTAGATGTTTCAAAGAAGCACATGATTCTCTAATCAATTCTCATCAACAATATGATACCATGTGAGACAACAAAGACAAGAGAACATCAAGATAAAAGTGAAAAGAGTTTTGTATTAATATTGATAAATAGTTACATTCAAGGTTCATGAGATGAATTGTATAAAAGGAATATGAACATATGTGCATGCCTATCTAGCTTAGGATGTGGCTATCTAATTTTAGATGCTAAGGTGACTGTAACCATGATTTAACAAAGAAAATGTTTGAATCAACAAAAATTGCAAGGTTGGGGATTTTCTTCATTGATTTGGGCAAATCTTTGTCAATTCTCTATCATAGAGGTAGCCATTCCTTTCTAATGGCAATCACCACCTAGAGTGAGAAGAATTAAGATTAAATTCCAAAAAGAAATTGAGCATACAATATCTTCTTGATTAGGGAGGTATTTAGGTAGAATAATCCATTGAAGTTAGATGATTTGCAATGAACACCTAGGAATAGATCTCATTGTGGTTTTATTTAGTATGTGAGATTTGGGGCACCATAAATGTCGTACATGACAATACTCGAGTGGATATTAACCTCATTACGAACTTCCAACTTTTCACTATGAAATTCATTATAAAAATTAACATTTTAGCTTTTCTATGTTGAAAAGTATTGTGATTGCTTTAAGTAGTAAGATGAGCTTTAAGGATTTAGATTTTGTTGGTTTTGAGGTAGTCTATAGACTCTTTTGGGCCATGATGCACTAAAACACTTCAAAACCTCATAGCAAATTCATACTTTGTCAAAAACATATAATTTTGATTGCACTTGCTATGTCATACATTTGTCTTTATGTGGGAAAAAACTGAAAAATTTCAAGAACAACATGAGGCCAAACTCCAAATATTGACCACAATGGGTTGTTTTATTTTACAATACATTAAGCAAACTGACCAAACTAACTTAGCCCATGCAACTAAGATACAAAGATAATCCAAGTCTAAAATTGATTTAGCTCTAGACCCCTAGAACGATGTTGTGGATGTTCATTGTCTCATGGATGACAAAGAATCTTTCTAATATGTAAGATAGAAGTGTAGATGTTCATCCTTGGAATTTGGTGTGAAAAGGGAAGGCCTTGCATAAATAATTTGGCCTCCAATGACTACTCTTGTTTTTTTTAAGCATTTGAATCACATAGTAGCAAAAAGGATAATTTCCATGATGACCAACCAGTCCTTCAAGGATTAACGCTTGAGTCTTTGTTGAGTTTTTGCACATTTCTACTTCTATGTGTACATTTATATGTGATTTTTATCAAATTGGTCACAAAGGAAGGTTGTCTCTTAAAGATTCCAGTTTTAAGCTGTGGGTGAATGAAAAAGTTATTTGGAGGAAAAATTGACCGGCTTAATCCCTATGCTCATCATTGAGAATATGGACTTTGAGTATAACAAATGAAAACGAAAAAATTGGTGCCCCCCCCATCTTGCCCGGACAAATAATCGTAGCTTCAGTCTGGGCTACGTCCGATGATCCTTCCGATGCCATTCAAGTCCATGCCGGTTGTTGATGATTTAGACCGTCATGGTCAATCCCCACAGCTCTCAGAAGTTGGGGGGGCTATCACTTGGGCTCGTCTTTTTGACAGACTGTTGGGAGTTGTTTCTCCTCCAGAGTCTCCAGTTGCTTGTTTCGTTTCTCCGGGTCCCTGGAAATATAATTTTACCTCCTCATACTCGTTCCTCACTTGATTCTTTGTTGCTTCCAGCGGCTTGTTTTGTTGCCCTACGTCCCATTTGACAAAATGAGATAATTTTACCTCCTCATACTCGTTCTTCACTTGACTCTTGCTAGCTTCCAGCAGCTTGTTTTGTTGCTCCAGGACCTGGTGAGACATTTTTAGAGCCTCATACTGGCGCTCCACTTGACTCTTGCTGGCTTCCAGCAGCTTGTTTCGTTGCTCCAGGACCTGGTGACGACCAGAATGGGGCATTGAGCTGGCACAACGTGGGCCCCGGAGCCTTGACGGATTTACCTCATACCAAGGAAGTGGCTCTATGCCCGTATTTGACAGGATATCGGATTTGCAACTTGAGATCAGAGAAGATCCTTGTGGCACAGAACTTTGCGAATCAGCTCCATACCTTTGAGTTCCTTGTTGCAAGTCCCGTTTCAAAGTATCTAAGCAACGGCGCAGAAGCCACTGGTTCTTGCTTTTCTCCCTTTTTTGCTGGGGGGAGAAAACGCGTTTAGGGTGCCATGCCTGGAATGCCCGGAAAGGCTTATATGAAGGCCGCAGTAAGGATGCAAAGCTTCGAACCTCGGCGTTTCCAGTGTCAATAGTGCCTGCAATATTTCTTCAATTTCGTCATCACGTACGACTGGATAAAGGAACAAGAAATTCTTACTAGGGAACAAATGATGCAAAACGGATGTCCGGAGACCGTATTTCGAAAGACGCGAAAACGATAAGAGATTAACTTGAAAGCCTGGGCCAGGACCCCTAACCATAACTTCTGCTTGTTTCATACCTTGATCGATAAAAACGCCAACAGCATTTTCTTCGGCAGTTTGAGCAGCAAAAGGGGTACTCTTTATTGTACCTTTGAAACCACTAGCAACTGCGGAAGACCAAGAAACTATTTATTAATAATCAATAATAAAACAAATTAAAATCCCATTTTTTGAAGGTTTTGTCACTAAGTGAAATAGAGCGTATCATTCCGAACCCCACTAATTTTATTGTTTAAATTAAATAATAATTTTTTTAATAAATACTCAAATCTTTTTTAGTTTATTTTGTAAAGTTGTTGGTGAAATATAATTAAATTGATCACTGATATTTGATAATAATTCTGAAAGTAAATTTTGAAACTACATTTTTAAAATACTCCCACCATTTGAAAGTAAAAAACCATGGTATATACTTTTCAAATAAAGTCCACTTTACAAATTGTTCTCCAAATCGACTGAACAAAAACCGAAACTGGGCTGTAAGTTAAGAGTGCAAAACCTGTTTGGACCTCAGTTGCCGATGTCAAACAACAACGCAGAGAAGTACCGTCTTTGTTCTCTACGAATTTCTTCGAGAAGCTCGTGCCTGCTAAGTTTGAACCCCGTCCTAAAGTTGAATCATTGTGCAAATCACTGCTCATACGGAGTAACTGGTCGAAAGACCGGTTCCAGAAGCTGTTCATGCTCGGATCGAACGCGGCCATGACATCTCTCCGCAATGCTTCCTCTAAACGCGGGACGAGGTCTTCTGATTGAGTCGGCTCAGAAGATGGCACAATGCCAACCAGACTCCGATTTTCTACATAAGGTTCTGTTTCATAACACCAAGATTCATGAGGCCCGTGGTTTAGGTTTGCGTGCACAAGAAATCTGTCTCCTTTTCTAAATTCTGTTCCATTCCAAATCCACTAGGCTATGCCCTGTTAGAGAAGCACAGCAGCATAGCCCCATTTATGAATAGTAGTAGATATGAGTAGCAGCCCTCGACTGAACAAAACCTTTTTATGTTTGAGTTATGGCCTATGGTCATTTCCTTCTCGAAGCTCCAATAAAATTAAATCCACCTCACATAAATGCAAACTACTTCAAAAATAATCACATACCGTCGGCAACTGGAGACGCTGCTGCGGTCGCTGGGGGAGAAGGTGCGGAAGAAGCAGCCGAAGGTACACCCGGTGCATTGCTCCTCATAGTCGCAATCGAGGCAGTCCATTCAGACGGAACGATGGCGGAGGGTTTCGGTGATAGGCAATTGCCGGAACTTCTTGACACCTCCGTCGACGGTACCACTGCTGCTCGATAAGCTGGAGAATCAGACACCGATGGCGCCGCTTCCTCTTGTGGCCGCTTACCCATCGCTGCACCACTCCCATTTTACTAAACAACCCCAATCCTCTCACTMACTCACTCCATCACACTCGTTTCACACTTAGCTTCACCTTTAATTGGACTGAAGTGGCTAAACCTTGACTACACAATAYCTCAACATCAGTAGTAAAGTTTAGTAAACAACCTGTTGTGAGTAACCCTTGCACTCGTGTCAACTTCATGCGGATGGCGGAGAAGGAAGGTCGTTCAGCGGGATCACCCCAGCATGATATCAAAAGCTCTCTCAGCAGTGGAGGCAAGGAAACAGGCAGGTCTGGCCTAAAACCCGACAAAATTTTTACCATTAACTCTTTCCAGTCCAGATATGGATATGGACTATGGCCCGTCAAAATCTGCGAGCAGATCAAAGCGAAGCTGTAGACGTCGGAGGACTTGATGTCTGCAAAAGCTGAGGAAACTTCGGGAACGGAACTTGGTGTTGATTCAGACTCTGATTCGGAAGACGTTTCGTCTTCATCACCGTTCGAAGAATGGAGTCTTCCACGAAGTATCTTCAAGCACTCCGGCGATTTCCATCGAACCGTATCAAGTTTTCGTACCTTACGGGAAACGATACATCTGCTCTTTCTTTTCGTCCCAACGAGGCCAAAGTCACTCAATTTCAAAACCTTCGAACTCTGCTCTCCATCCTTCCGATGAGTGACTAGAATGTTCTTCGTTTTCAGATCTCCATGCGCAAGCCCGTGCTCATGCAGGTACTCCACGCCCGTAGCAATCTGCAACATCATGTCTACAGCCTCCGGCGCGCCTGCTCGGCAAGTCTTTCGACTGAAACTCAAATGAAATGCCTCGTCTAGAGCTCTTTAAAAGCTTTTTACCGTTTTCAAGAGTGGCCATGGCGAATTCCTAAACGTGCTGACCTAGACTTACATATTGAAACAATGCTCATGAAAGGACTAAGCACGAGATGTCACTCAAGCGGCTGCGTTCAGTTCACTSTTACAAGCATTGGTCCGTCAAATATTCCTGCACATGAACCAATACTAAGGATGAGTTGTCGCAGTTTGCGATCAGTTTCCTTAAGGAAGAACTCTTGCGACATTCAATCTGTGCAAACARATGAACCAGATACAGCCATTGCTTGAGAGTTTGTGGCGATTGTCTGCTAGGTATCTAACTAACGAACAGGCTCACCTGCGGATGCTGCAAGAAGTGCTTACTACACTTCATATCACCATGTTCCGTGTTTAGGTGATCTTTCTCATAACGACCAACTGCCGAATCAAAGTGGGACATATTGGTAATTGAGCTCACTCACAGACGAAGGTACGAGAACCCCATAAAAACCACAGAATCTTTCGCATACGCATACCGTACCCCCAGGTCAGCTTCAACACTTTTGTGTAGAAATGGATTAATTTTGGAATTTAGACTATACGAAATATCAACTTTTTTCAKTTWATCAACTTGTTCGGAATWGTTTTAATTCTAGCGTTTTAGATTTGAAAATGMAGTGAAGACTCTGAAATAAAATTTCCTTYACCTCTCCTAATTCTCTTTAGRAGTTCGCCTTTYGTTCTAGTTACATCTGTGGTGTAAGTCTGTTGATTGCCCTTTCAGAGTAAGCGGAWYAGAGCATGAGAGTATAACCATGCTGTTGAGGATTGATCAACAGAAAGAGTAGTGCAAGTGCTACACTCTGTAATTTCTTGCAAGAACCGATTGAGAAAGACTTTTCCTAATTCACGTCTTTTWAGGAGAACCATTTGTCGCGAAACCTAGTACATGTGAAGCAAAGTTCTCGAAATAAAACGCTCAAGTTGTACATGAAATTTCAAACGCGTGCAAGGATGCAAGGTTAGCTTTCTCACCGAATTGCTCCCTAGAATCAGATGCAGCAGCGAGATGTCGACCAACTCCTGCGGGTGCTAATTTGTGCGACTCCGTACATCTATAACTGAGAGGCTCGATCTTCTTCCGCTGTCGGTGCGGAAGAGCACACGGGAAAGCGGCAAGAAGAAAAGTGGAAGGTGCAAGTTGATTTGTCTGCACAGGGAAAGAGCTTAGCAACGGATAGGAAGGTACGTGGAAACAGGCYCTTAGCAGGTCCTACAACAGACTCCCATGGCATACAAAATTGAGGTTGTCTTAAGGTTCGAAAAAAGAAAGCATTTCAGATAGAGCGCAAGTTTTCCACTTRTTGAATCATTGCTGTGACCGTGTTCACTGTAGTCAGGTTGTCTGCAATTCTGAACTATTCATAGTTGTCGGTGGGTGCAGACAATTTTATTCAATTTATTATTCCTAGCTACAATGAAGCTTGCCTGAAGGTACCCCCCTGGGGTAGGGGATGTAGCATTCGTCCATTTTGAGACTTGTACCTTTCAGTCTTTTCACCTRCTGCCTCAAGGAAGAAGCATAATAAGTTAAGTTGCTGGCCGGAACAACTTAGCAGGACACTAGCAAGAAAGTTCCTGAGTACGAGGAAACCCTAGGGCCGAAGGTGGTTTATATCGAGGTCTCTGTTCAAAGAACGCAGGTTTGACGATGTACGCCAGCGGCCACTTGTTTTGAGGGGACGGAATGAAATTGTTATCGCGGAAGACTGGTTCCATCTCGCTACAAGTGATGTTCYAACCTACTTTTGCGATTGGAATATCAAATTGACATTCTTCTCTGTTTGATTGTTAAAGTGCCTTTTTCCACCATATGATCGACCTTGAGGTACGGTGAACGTTGTTTGCGTGGTCTGTAGAGCAGGTAGTATAGCTGCGGACTTRAGGATTCTACGCATTGGTCAATTTTAATTTTTCCAAGATTTTCGAGCGTGCTAGCAAATAGCGCTCTTGTCACAGAAGCGCCGAGCCATCAGTCCGCCGCAATCTCTTGTACTACTCTCCTTTCCTGGATTCATGTGAAGCATGACCGGTTTAGTAGTTAACAAACTTATCAAATTCTTTTGGTGATTCGACCTTAAAGGTAATGGGACTAGAAAAAGTGTCGTTTTTCAAATGTAGTTTCTCTCTCTCCAAGGGTTTAAATCTAAGGGATGTCTGGTCTTCCTAACTTTATCATGTGTGAAATCTGACAACTCGTCTCAAGAAGCATCGGTTTCCCCATTCCACCGTTCAAAGATGACAAACTTGAACCCTGTGCTTCCTTCCTACACATCCAATACATTCTAGCTCATGTTTGCCGATTTCCGACTGCCCTCCTGTAAAGCTCTGTTTCCGCAAATATGCAATCCAACCTTCTTTCTTCGTAGCAACGCTTAGAAGAAGTCATAGAATCTCTGACAAAGCCGAGTGCTCAGATATAGCATAGCATCTRCTTCCGCGGCCCAGACTTCTTAACCCTAGACACTGCGATTGTTACGGCGGGCGGTCAAGTGTTTCAGATACGAGTTTTTGAATGCGTTTTCGCTAACAACCGGTTGGCTTGTTTGTTTCTCTTTTCTTTTGAACGTCCTTTGTTGATGAGAGCTGTTTCCTTGGATGTAATTGGAAATTGTTGGAACTCGCTTTGAAATTGATGCTGAGCTAGAAAGAGAGAACTTTCTCGAATGCCGTTCTTTGACACTATGGATAGAAGGTGAAGCCAAGAGAGCTAAGGACCAGAGAGTATGCAAGACAATACTAAAGGTGTCGGTAGAGTTCAAACGAGCGCTTAACTTATTCTTGCCGTGTGCAACCTGCTCTTGCTCACCATAGTCTTCCTTGCCCTATTCTCTAGTCGCTTTTCCGTCGTTCCTTTACTGCGCTTGATGGGGGCGCGAAGCTTCACTTAGCATCTGCATCCCGTGGTCGGCATCTTGCTGCGGCGTCGATCTTCTTCTTGAACCCCTGCGTGAGTAATCTGGTGAGAAAGTAACCTTGGCGGTCGAAATGGTTCTTTTGAATGTTTCAAGTTTGATGTACTGTCTGCGAATTACTCGAGGATTGTAGCTGATTGAATTGGGACAAATGATGCTTCTTGAACGCTCCTGAAACGATGTAAGTTATGGTTAGTCCTTAGGTAGCAAATTCTCCAGCAAAACGGAGATTGTAGTGCAGTGCTTCTTCTTCTAGTAGAGCCAGTGCTGCATACACTATATTTCATATCCTGAGGATGTTGCTTAATGTGGAGTGTATAGTGGTACCATAGGTGTAAAGGAAGGCAAACTTATGGACCATTTTCACTTTGTGTTTGGACTGGTGTTAGCAGAATTGTTTGGAATGAACTGATGTCTATTTTGGACTGGAGGCACTTTGCTACACCACTCCTAACACCAAAAGAAAATTACGAAAATAGTATCGAATAGGGTTGGAAGACAGCTCTCCGCATCCACATGCTCTACGCCTGTCTTGCAACGTAGTTATGTATTAAGCGTTAACCTAATTCCTATTCCCCAAATCAGAAACCTTAGAAACTCAATTTTTTTGTCAATTAGGAGATTTTTAGTCAATTTCAACTCTTCCACTGTTTGTCACCTTCGTTACGGTTGTGGATGTGTCGTGATTAGTCATCGTTACGGTAGGTGTAATGCTGCACTTTTGCACATCGGAGTCGGGCTGTCAGGGAGATTGAAACCRTTTTTACAGTTCACAAAAGAACTTCTGAGGTTTCCTTCTCCAGATTATGCATTTTCTCTGAAGAATCTGGATGGTGTAGTGTCTCTGTCCCAGGATATGTAGAGTAGGGGTGCAGTAGTCATCGCCGATGGTTGTCAATGGCCTGTAGTTGTGTCTGCAGTCTAATGTGCAATAACAACTAAATCCTTAGTTGACGTTTTTCATAGTTTGCATATTTGGTCTCAGACGCTGAGAAAATCCGCATTAWCACCGCAAACAAGAGATTTGAGTTTGGCTTCCACTGGTCTCAAGGCTCAATTGAGGAAAGCAATTTGGTCACGATCCTGAAAGAGTGCGGATTCTTAGCAAAAGTATGAATATCATTTCATCCTCTCACGCTCTGTGTACAAACAACAGCCTTTTGTGTATGTTTGCCCTTTGTTTCTCAGAATTGCCATTTTGCAGCATAATTAGGTCGTAACTTTAACTAGATGACTTCGCTGAAATTCAGGAGGTGCAAACCAAGGCATATTTTCAGTTTCTATCTACAGTCAATTTGGTTCTCCCACACTTTACTGACTTCACTAGTGTATAATAGACACTATCATACCTATTAATGGCCCGGGTTCTTGTGATTGATCATCACATTCTTCAGGCTGCCATTTGCTTGCGGTTTAAAAGAATTTGAGCGGAGATTTACACGTATCATGCTAACAGGATACACCTCGATTTTTTTGTCCCTGCTTTGAATTTTGCTGACAGAAGGTGTATTTGCTTGTGTAGAGGAAACGACGGCTAGGGACATGGATTGGACAGGCTTTCATATTTCTGTTGAGCAGTCAGCGTACTTATGTTGAAGGATGAAWGATGATCGACAATATTCATATGTTGCAGCTCACCCACGCTACCTCTATTTARAAACAATTCCAATCGGGATTGTATTCAAGGGATTCGATTCCACAGCTTCTTGCTCATAAGTTCCCAGCAGAGTTGCAGCCTTGCAAGTCTCTGATGGATAACAACGTGACTGAATACCTTGACCCTRTTGGCTTCCTAGTTCTTAAGAACACCAATACGACTGAGTACCTCGACCCTGTTGGCTTTCCAATTGAAGAGGACACYATAGYTGAGCACSCCGAGGTTCCCGACTCCCAAATTCAAGRGCCTTCGAGGATTGAGCTCTTTGAGCTTGCACAAGGGTCAAGAGGTAGCCTTCCTGAAGCTGAATTCTGCCACGGTCGTGTTGTTGAACTGCGCAGTGAGTCGTCAGTCGTTCCCGGATTTGATAAATCCAAGTTTGTTAGGCTGTCCTGTGAATCTTTCCCTGACCTCAAAGGGCCACAGTTGGAGTTTTTGAGTGACCTCTGCCTTGTTGCTCATCGTTCGGAGGAATTTTTTCTCAGCGTGGACAGAAATCAATGGGTGCGGACGTCTATCATGTCTGATAGGARCCCTCAGGAATTTTTTTGTCCAAAACAGATAGTCGGAGACCGCTCCAAACTCATCTCTAGCGTCACTATCCAGAGCAATGTACTACCATGTGATCCCTTCTGGACAAAGCTCCGGGCTAAAAGAGATGGTGCAAGTGAGAGAGTTCATTTCCCTTGCTCTATTCTGAAGGAGGCATTWCGACAGGGGAACACATTGACGGAGAAGGTTCTGGAATGGAGGGAGAGGAGAGAAGARTGTGAAATTGGCCAGCATGGATCAAAAAGATCCGTTGATGGAAATGTTAAACCTGCGTCCTTGAGGTTGTTTTGGGAAATGCAGGCCAAAGGGGAGGATCAAGACGATGTGCAGTCGTTGAAGCAGTTCGCAGAAGGTTCGGGTGGGACTATTTGGCTGGTCACCTGGAGAGGTGGTATTTTTGTGAGAAAGGACCGCATAAGAGCTTCCAACAATGACGACAATGCTGACCCCAGGGATGAACTCGACACAGAGCTCAACGTCGTGGAAAWGCTTTCTCATCCGCACATTATTTATAGCTTTGGTGTGTCKTTTGCTACCAGGAAGAGCTCTCTGTTCATGGAGTATATGCAAAGTGATCTTTTCGCTTTCATTCTGGAGAGAGTAACTCGTATGATGAGTGATAGCAAGCCACCGTTCTCGCACCAGGACTCCGTCGACATACTCCTGCAAGTTGCAAAAGCAATGGCGCACATGCACGAAGAGGGTGTGGTACACGGGGATTTGAAGTCTCTCAATATCCTCATAAGCGAGTTTGTGATATCAGAGGACGTAAAGCATTATTTGGTCAAGGTTGCAGATTTCGGCAGTGCTCAGACAGTGACCTTGAATTCTGGATCCACAGATTTCCAACCGGGAGCTGCGACTACTAATTATGCAGCACCCGAGGTTTTAAGGAGGCGTGTCGACAGAACAGTGGTCATTCGTAGTCCTGAGCTAATCGATATTTACAGCTTTGGCATTATAGCATTCGAGGTGCTTACAGGAGAGGAGCTATTCAGCGGCATGAGTTCTCGGACGAAGGTGGAAGGCATAATCAACGGTACTTTGAGACCGCCTCTCCGTGAAGAATGCCGAAAAGACAACTTTTTACACGACGAGAGTTTGATGTCTCTTATTGAAAGTTGTTGGGATGGAAATCCCTCGAAAAGGCCGTCATTTTCAAAAGTCGTCGATGTGCTCAACAGCGTCAGTATTCAAATTCTGGTAAGCTTGTGAAGATGCATTCCAAGTTTTGCTTCATGCATGTTTATCTTGTTCAATTTCTSGATTTGATTATCTGTTATATTAAACACAAAGAGTGTCACGATTTCACCCGTCACATTCTCACCCATGCTATTCATCTGTTCTTCCAAAACCCTATGACATCCTTGTAGCTTGTTGCTCATTAACTTATTGGAATCGCTTGATGACGCAACGGGGTGTTGTTGCAAATGTTGCAATAATGAAACTGCTAGTCTTGTTCAAGTATGACAGCAATAGATTTAATGTTCTATAATACCTGTAGTTTACTTTTTCACACAATTACTTGAACCTGAACGAGAACCTGAACAAGAACTTTTGTATTATGTTCTTGGCTTTGCGAGCAATTTTTTGTAGATGCTGTATTCTGATGATTAGGATTCTTTTTAATCTATTGGAGATAAGTTTCTGCAGAACCCAGCATTYCGGAGTGGCCACCGTCAACGGCAGTGTAAATTAACCGATGACACTGCATCTGCTCGTGAGGTAATTTGTAATACAACATCAGCTCTCGTTGCAGAGAACTTATATATATATATAAAAGTACACACATCAAAGCAAAGACTGGATTTGGATCGACCCTTTACTTATCTGAACAACATGAACAAGGAACAACAAGGAACAACATGCTGAAGGGATGCAGAAGTTATGTTGATTTGTCAATTTTTTCGATCACCTAACAAGTTTTTTCGTTCTTKTAGGAACCAACATCTTCAAGCGTCGGTCACCATCTACCTCAGGTAATCAAGATTACACCATTTSTTTTTCAAAGCCAATCTAGAATACTGGAATAAATCATCCCGACCAGGACAATTTCTAGCACGATTGGTTTCAGACAATTCCTGAGCTTGGATYCTTTGTCTACAGAKTTGATAGGTCCAATAAGTTGCTWMATRTTATTCACCRATAYCTACAGTACTGGAAGTTTCTAGTGTTTTGTATGAGTACTAAAGGTGGTGACATATCATTCTGGGGGCATTGAGKCTACTCTTCTTTTCTCACCTTTGAAGAAGTCAGTTTTTTTCTCATTTCCTTATGATTCTTGACTGAGTCTTGTGTGGAGGTAATATAGAAAAGATTAMTCAAATTGTCGTCGCACCAAGAATGCTACCGACTACCAACTTCAGATGTTCATACCAGTGCTGTGTATACTGATTCAGTGGATTGTGGAATCTTAGGTATATTCCAAATGCCTCGAAGGTGGATCAAAAGTACTACGCGGTTTTTCGACAATATTTCAATGACTGGTGAATGTATATTGCAAATCGTCTTTTTCGATTAGCAAGGCTTCTCTATCATGCCAGCGTTACATGTGGAGAAACAGAGCTAAGCAACAACTTGATACATGTACTATAGTTTACAAAATATGACTTGCATTTTAGCCAGATTTAGACCGGCTGAAATGACTGTTATTATACTCTGGCGCTGAGTTTTTTCATTACTGATGTAAATCCGAAGGGCTTAAAACGTCTTTGGTGTCCTCTGTGGTTTGAGGCCATGTTTTGGTTTTTGTTCCCTGACTAGAGACCACTAGATATTGTCTGAGGACAGGGTGAAAGCCTGGACAAGTAGGTTGTGCATAGTGGATTTTGCAATTTTGGGGCATGGGCATAGGAGTTCCTGTACTGCCCAGTACATTCATTTCTCATTAGTAATAACTAATTTATCTGCTACGCAAAGTAGTCTTGAGACCCAGTTAAAATTATGACCCAAAGTAAAGTACATAATTGCAGTGTCTTTTTGCTTTTTTGGATTAGCCGGGTTGATTTAGTTATGGGTTGGATTTCACTGTTATAGAAAATCTTATGTACTGAAATCCATTTGTGTCGTTCTCTTCGTCCTCTTTATGTAATGAAAAAAGTAATAAGCTCTTTGGCACCGGTAGTGAAGAGACTGTAACCATGTAGAGCCATGGTGGCTCATGTGATGGGTTCTTGGAAACATTTAATTGTGAGTGATTGTGTTGTATGTTATAATAAGGCTTGGGGTGAATTGGCCCCCTCGTTTGGTCCCTCCAAGTCATTCGAGGGGTGCAAGTATAAAAAAAAAGTCCCCTATTTTGTGCTTGATTAGTTTACCTTGTAAACCCATTAAAGGTAATTTGGGGCCTCTAATTGCAAATATGAACTCAAAATTTGCAAATTTTATCATGCTTGGAAAATAAGAAAGTTCAGCGTTTTCCCCGAGCTATTGGAAGCCACATGTCAAACTTAGGTAGGTTCAATTACCGTAGAATGTTTTACCCACTTGTAACATAAGGGTTTCTTGCAATGAAATCTATTTTATTTTCATGAAACAAAAAGGACCAAGTTCATGAGGCCAATTTGTGTCCTCTCTTTTGAGGAGATAGTTACTTTCTCTATTATCATATAGTTTGTCCTCTCACTAAAAGAGAATTCAAAACCCTAGAAGAGTTCAAAGCTTATATTGGAAAGCAAGGTATGCTATGTGCACCTAGAAGTGACACTCTTCTACTTGTAACACCTATCTATAGGTCCAAGATTTCAAGCTTGAATGGTTGTAATTTAGAAATCTTGGACAATTGTAGATAGGTGTTGCAATTAGGAGAGTGAGAGAGTGTCACTCCTAGGTGCAATTACCTTAGAAGTAGTGCAATTACCTTAGAAGTAAGGAAGGTGAATCCAATCCTTTTAATTATAGAATATTTGCAAAACAAAGTCTTATGAATGTATATTATACAAATGTTAAAGAATTGACACAAGAATCTTAAAAAAAATTGATGAATGTTTTTCATTCATTTTTAAAAAAAAATTTGAATGCTTGGTCTTTAATCCCTAAAAGACCAAGGCCATTTTTTTGGGTCAAAAACCACTCAAAACTGCCATTTCTGTTGCATTCACCCATGAAAGCAAAAAATATACGTATTTTAGAATCTAACCACAAGATCTTTTCCTTCACTTTTTTGAGATCATTTGATAAAAATTTCATGAAGTTTGACCATACAAATTGGAAGATATTAGCATTAAAAATTGGAATTTTTCTTTTGAGCATTGGCCTCCAATTTTAGATTACTTTGATAAGTTTGATTGCCATTTGTGGAATATTTTTGCACAACAAAATTTGATATAAAAAAAATTTGTGTTGAAGAATTGGGCTGGAAGTTCAGAAAAACATTTAAGAAAACTCTCTTGATTTTCACTCTTTAAAAATAAGTTAAGTAGAAATAGGTCCAAGATTGAAAGAAAAAATTAATTGTTAATGGCTCAAACATGGAATTGAAACACACTAATTCCAATAGTGAAATTTTCTAGCAAGCAAAATTAACTTTGTCAAACAATTATTTTGAAAATTTGTAAAATTGCATTCAAAAATGAATCCTATAACATGTTTTTCTAAGAGATGCTAAGATTGTTTAAAAAACCAAGATTTTTTATAATTTGGGCTTGCTTGAAGTGCACCGAATACCACTCAAAAGAATTTCTTTTTCTCATTCTAGTCTTTGCTCAAAGGACACACACATTGAGCCCTTGTGCATGATTGCCTCACATGTTAGAATTTTCATGAAACCTTGTCATCATTGTGTTTGGCTCCAAATTTTCAATTTCAAAYCAAAAGTAGTATTAAATCCCCTATAATGACAAAATTAGACATCCAATTTGAGGGTGTTTAAAAATAGTAAACTAGTTTTTGAAAAGTGGAAAAAATTACTCAATGCCTACAACAACCACATGTAGCTTTGCTTCAAATTTCATATAAAATTGACTAAGCACAAAAGTTATGATGATGAGTAACTATTGATGTACAACAAAGATAGATATTTATATAGTGTGACGTCAATTAATAAGTACGGGTCCCCTTAATACCCCTATTCACTGTAGTTGAGAAATAAAATTTGGACATATGAGGTACAAGTAATACACTTGTATACAATATTTTCTGGAATAGTTTTTTTTATTTTTTACTTTTTTTAAATTTATTAAAATTTATTAGTGATTTTTTTTTAAATAACTATTTTTTTCCAATCCAATGAGGGTAGAATCCTAATATTGCACACATAGTTATTCTGATTCATGGATGTTGGGCTCATAGCCTAAGTATCCAAAGAAGTTAATTCTCAATTTCTCATGGTCAAAAACATATAATCTTCAAATTCATTGCAATGCTCAAAATTCCTCAAAAACAAGTTTGGTCTTTGAAATCTTACAATTAGTGCCAGTGAATTTTCAATTGTGTCTCTCAAGATACATGGTCAAGACCCAATGATTCAAGACCGAATTCAGAGCGCTAAGAGGTTAAAATAGTTAAAACTTTGAAATATCAAAACTTTATGATGAAAATTTTCTCAATGAAATGATCTCTCAGGTCTAGAACGTATTAGAGATGAATGCCATCATCAATATAAAATGTACTTAACTCCTAAAGGTTCAAAGTTCAATCTAGAATGGATTCTTAAGGATATCCTAAGGTATCAAATTCTAAGGGGGTGTAGAATATTTTTTGGAGGTCAGAGAATGTATGGGCTTTTTTAGGAATATGATTTTTATTCTAGTAGGTTCCCAGGAGAAAAGGTTATACAATACATCATGTGACTTTATTATTATTTTGGATCTAATTTTTTAATCTATTTTTTCTTGAATATATTTTGAAAATTTGTGGTAAGAATTTCATGAATCTCAAATATTTATTGATTAAAATATGACATCACATTTTTTATTATTCACTTAAAAAATCTCCAAAATTCTTGGAAAATAATACATAAATATTTTGTCCACTTCACAAATTTTTAAAAATCTTTTGGAGATTTTTTGGTCAAATTATAAAAATTGTGAATATTTTAGAGTTATATTGAAATCATTAATATTTAATTCATTAGAATTTAAATTTTTTTGAAACTTTTACCACAAAATTCCAAAGATAAATCTTAGTTTAATTAAGGGAGGCAACCCATTTCCGATCAAATAAGCAATTGTGCATATTTGGAGCGCAAGTTTTTTGAATGTGGAATTTTTCCCAAGTACAACAATAGAGTTTGGAAGGATTGCATATTTTTCCAAAATTTTATTGCATAAAATGAAATTACTAGTAATTTTTCAGTGGAAGATTCTCTTCAACCTATAATGGTGATATAGTCCTTTCTATTTCTGACCATAGGCTAATTGCAAAATTGACCAAGGGCTGATTGTAATATTGAGGTCCTTGCAACCAATCATAATGAGCCACAACTACTCTATGGACTATGCCATAACTTCTTGGAAAGTCAACAGTCTAGTGATTGGAAATGGGGAGGTGATCGGAAATGGGTTGCCTCCCCTACTACAAAACAATATAACGAAAAAAATCCACTAATAAATTTGGTTAATTTTAAAAAAATGAAAAATATTGAATATCTTTTGGAAATTAATTTTATGCAAGTGTGTTACTTGTACTACAACATGACGATCCATATTTTGTTGAAAATCTCTAATTCCCCAATCCACTATGGCAATTTTTGTTAGTGTTGRAAACTTTTTGAGAGCCACTATAAACTCTAAAATGCTTTAGGTTATATGTTCATCAAATTCAGAATGTTGTGAAGGGAAGATGGAGGCTCCTCATCCATGATTCTCCTTATTCTTCAAAAAGAGAAAATGTCATTTCAAACATGATTATGGTAAAAGCACCTATAGTGCATCACTGCATGCCAAGACCTTATTAGCCCAAACCAAGAAAAAAGGAAAAAAAACATTTCCAAGCTTCCTTTGGAAATCTATTTTAGCCTTGGTTGGACATAACATTAGAAAAATCTTGGACTCTCCAAAGGGCTATCAGCTTTTGACAAGCCATGCTCTTTCTAGAGCCTAGTGAGCTACTCAAAAGAGGGAATTTTCTGACAAAACAAAGATTCACCTTGTGTGAAAATTGGGAGTTCCAAGAAGCATATTTCAATTTTCTATTCCTCAATTGTTCGAGGAAGGTGCTTTACCGGTACTTACAAATATCAAAACAACACTTGTAGCAACTATAAGTAATAATACTTGAGAATGAATGCTCAAACATTTGGAAGTTCGTGAATGCAGAAATAGGGGAAAAAAATTTTAAGCAAAATAAACGTAATGCATAGAGGGTCCTTCATAATTTCTCTAATGATTGCATTCTACAAGGTGGGTATGGCTCACCTTAGTAAAGAATGGATGATTCTACCATAACCTTGATATAATGTGCTAAAGATGCAAAGTGTGTGATGGATGACTCTTGTTGTAAAAAACAAAGAATGCACCGACCGGTATTGGGTCAAAAATTGAATCATATTAGAGCATCCCCACTGCGCACCCGGCCAAAAGGGGTGGGCAACCTCAATTGGCGTGTCCAATGAGGGAGCCGGGCCTTCTTTTTTTGCTATCACCCCACTGCAACTCCGCCTAGAGACATGGGGAGGAAATCAACATGGCCTCTACGAACGCCACCTCACCTCCACAAAGCATGGAGAAGCAATTAATGTCCCTCGAAAAGTGAGCAAAGAACAAAATTCACCCATACTGCCTCATGGGCAAGCCACCCCAATTGCCTGTCCGACCTCTACAATTGGCCGCGGCCGGCCAACTTTTTGACTTTCCCGTGTGTGCCGTGGGGGAAATAAATGGGGCCGGCCCGGCCAATCCCCGGGTTTGCTTGATTGGCCGTGTGCGGTGGGGATGCTCTTACACTAGAGTGAGTACTTGTCATTGAGGCTGTGAGGCATTGTCCTTCCATTGACCTTCTTGGGTTGCATTCACACTGATACTCGCAGTACAGTAGAACCAAGACTTTTAATCTTTTATCATTACTGCACGGTCAACACCTTAACTGATTACACCAGATAAGTCAAACCCATCTTCAGTTCCTCCTTTCACGTTCATTTGGCTTGCCATCATTCCATTCCATGGTGCTAAAAAAAACCCGAGAATCACCCAATTTAGACACTATTCAATCAATCAAAGTGTTTGGGAAACTGAACCCGAAGAGACCCAAGTCACCCAACTGAACCTTCAGTTGAAAGTTGAAAGTTGAGAACCCAAGAATCCAACTTTGAATGATCCTGTGGCCTGAGGAGCATTAATGATTCGGTGCACGCAAGGAAAGTCACTGCTCCCACGAAGGAATTGAAGCCCTTACTCCCGATCCTGTTAGCGCGAAATTCCACTAACTAATCCTCGCAAACAACAACAGTAATCAATGAATGTCTCCCGCTTTCAATCCCAAGTGCTTTTACAAATTATGACATTAAAAGCTCAGCAATCGCAGACGGAAGCAAGTGAATGGCGATGAATGACTGAGCGCCAAACTGAAGGGGACACCGGGCCTTTTCCCAGTCATTATAATAATAATAATAATAATTATTATTATTATTATTATTATAATAAGAAGTTAAGTTATTGTATCTCCACTTGCCGGCCGATCTCCCCCTCACGCTTTCAGCTGAACAGGGGGCTGTTGAACTTAACTTACCTCTTGGCTGGTCCCGAAAAAAGCCAACAACGACGCTCGATGCATTCAATCCCGGGGGCTGGCCTCCACATTTGCTTTCTAATTTTTCTCCTTCTGTAGCTAGTAGAGGATTGATTGTGTGGTGAGTCAGATCGTGTGGTGCAGTAATAATTCTCTGATGTTTAGAAGCTAGTATCCTACAAGTGTGAAATCATTACGTTGTTTCGATCAGCTCTGTCGGATATCAGTTCCAATGGTACACCTGCGGATGAGCTTCTAGGGCGGAAGAATCATCAWCAACTCTTGAAATCACAGACGTCCACCGGAGTGTTGAAAAGAGGTGGTTCACGGTCATTAGACTTACAGAATTGTTCTCTTTCTCATCTCGAATTTGATCATAAGCTCTTGAAGAGCGAACGATGGCAATTGCCGCAAGGTATGTTCACTCTCTCACTGGCACATTGTCACCAAAACAAAAACAAAAACAAAACAAACTATAGTTCAGTGTAGACCTACAATTGAGAATGATTGACCTTATTAGTGTGTATGACTGTTATGAAGTTATGCCCATTCTACAGTCGATGGCCTTGGGTGATTGCCGGGACTCTGAGATCCGTTCCAGAGGGGAAGTTTTGGATTTTTTTTCACTTTCACTTTCAGGTTTACTTGTTCTTATATTCGCATGTAGGGTCTTATGAATAGAAGCACTTTCAACTACATTTAGGGCTACTTTCTGTCATGGACGAAGCTATTGTTGATAGCAATGAGAAAATACTAGTTAAGTTATTTTGGAAAATTAGAAGGGGTTCTGCAGACAGATTTATTGAGATGACTTATTTTTTGTGCTGCTGCGCTCTATCTGATGTTTCAGTTGTTTGGGCTTCCGGTTTATTAGGTGCAGCAGAAACGTTGTGTAGAGGAGAGACTCACAGAATTGGAGCTGAAGAATCTCAGAGAACGGAAGTTTCAGGCTCAGCAACTATCGAACAATTRGCCGGTGAAGAACAAGGCAGAGCACCATCTCCATCGGGAGACTCTGCCWCATCACAGTCCCAGACAACGAAGGTCTGATTCACCACTTAATGATTGTTTTCTGTCTCTCAAATTTATTGAGGCTTCAGGTTAGTATACCCAAACCCAAAAATTTCTGAAAATGTGACCCCTACCCGTGTACCAAAATCGTGCATTTAGCCCTTAAGTACTCCGACGTCCATGTTCTCGACAATGAACAGAGGGCTTTGCAGGTGCTGCTTACTAGTCCATCCAACTTCTCATTCATCCAATGTAATACTTGAATCTTGAACAGATAGACTTCCTTAATGACCAATTTCATGACAGTACATAGTAAATGATATATTTCTGTACAAAGATATAAACAAAATTATGCAAAAAAATCAAAAAAAGATCGGCTTGAAAAGGTGAAGTCATTCAATGTGTAACAGCATATTGTGTCAATTTTGAGTGCATTGTTGATGTTGGGTATTTGCTTTGAACCCTCTTCTTCTGCTTTCATATTCACTAAGCACATTGCGGTTGGAAAAGAGGAAGGTTTCCGATTTTCTTTGTGATCTTGCTGCGGCGTACGTCTGTCAACGACTGCCTCTGCGAACTAACCTCAAAAATGGTAGCCATGCTAAGTACTAGCTGATTATGACCATTCCTCGCTACCCATAGCCGGAAAGGAAAATAACATTCATGGATCCATTCGGGGAGTGTCACCAGGGAAGAGCGTCAGTCTACGGAGGAGGAGAAGAAGAGCGATTTCCAGAGTCTGTATGCACAGACGATGCCAACGGAGGAGACGAAACACTGCCAAGTATTCACGACACTTCCGACAAGTCCTTGTCACAGGCTTTTCACAAGCTTCCAGAATTCCCTCCGGAAGAGCGTGCTTGTGAAGACACCTCTCACCTTCCAGAAGCTAAAACAGACACTCTGGAGTTCTCTGCTGATGGAGCCCAAAGTGCTGAAGAAGAGGCAGCTGAGCACAGGCCTCTACGGTCCTGTGACAATGAGAATTGGCGTGAGGCGTCGGCCTCTTTGGGCAACGCGGTCATCTCCACGTATTAGCTAGACTGGCCGGAACTGACAATACCTCATATCTTCTATTAAATAAATGCCACAATTTGAGTACCAAAAATGTGGACAGCGCTAACGTTTATGATGTATGAATTTGAGATTCGGGTAGCTGATTTTAAGGTTTTGGTTGGGCAACTCAAGACTGTTTCGACTTCAGTCARGCAACACAAGATTTTTTTTCCAATTTCAGTTGGGCTACTAAGAATTGTGTCAGTTCCTTTTTGTAAGCCTTTGATTAGTGGTCAATTTTATGGACTTCTGCCAAATGAATGTAATGAATATTGACCGTATCATAAAACACAGAAATTTGGTGTTAAAGGGACCATCTTTTTGATGAGATTGCGATGAGAGTGGATCTGTGTTATATAAGACAATGAAATGTTGCTTTTCGCAAGTGCATCCAAAAATTAGAAAATTACTTTTACTTTGATTCTACCTATGGTACTAGTCCATCCTTTAAGTAAGGTTGTTTGTTTGTTAGTTAGTTAGTTTTGTTTTGTTTGTTTGTTACGTTGAGATCTCCTGGACCATGCGTCCCTTGGTGGCGTGCTTGGTACCGTCAGAAAGCTCTTGGCAAGGAGAGGTGCAGAGGCTTGGTTTTGTGGCGTTCCATCCTACGGGGTGAAAGTTATTGAATCTCAAAGTCATTTTTAGTTTTAAAAAATTAGAAAAATACTTTTACTTTTCTTTTGACCGTAGGAAGGACAGTTAGGGCAGAGGGCACACTAGTAGTTCATTGAGATTATGACCAAGATCCATATTTTGCAACAATATTGTCAAATCCTTGCCGCATGTCTTGCACACCTCTGGAGAAAGCTCAGGTTGCACCTGCAAAAATTCAATGCTCAGGTTGCACCTGCAAAAATTTAATGCTCAGGTTGAAAGTTATTGAATTTTGAAGTTTAATGCTCAGGTTGAAAGTTATTGAATTTTGAAGTTTAATGCTCAGGTGAAAGTTATTGAATTTTGAAGTTTAATGCAATAATTTTCACCTCGTAGGTTGAAACGCCACAAAACCAAGCCCATGCACCCCTCCTTACCAAGAGCTTTCCGACGGTACCAAGCCCACCACCAGACTCATGGTTTGGGAGATTTCAACATAACAAACAAAACAAAAACAAACAAACAAATAAATAGCCTGACTTAAAGGGAGCACTAGTGTGCCTTGTGCCATTGCTACAACCAAAACAAATTCCACAACCAATAGTCAAAAGCCCCCAAAAAATCAAAAATCAACAACTTTCTCATAAATTGTCACAACACCACAAAACCAAACCTATGCACTCCTCCTTGCCGAGGGCTTTCCAATGATACCAAGCACGCAATGGGGGGACACACAGTCTATTTTATAAAGTTTTAGGTCCAAAAATAACTCAAAAATCAATAACTTTCTTGTCATAGGTCAATATTCCACAAAACCAAGCCCGTACACCCTTCCTTGTTGAGGGCTTTTTGACGTTACCAAGCACACAACCGGAGGATGCACAATCCGGGAGATCTCAATGTAACAAACAAATTAATGAAGAATATTCCATGCTAACTTAATGTATAGATGTATAGATTCTTGAAAAGGAATTATATCCAAAACAACAATGTTAGTATGTGAGCATGGAAATGTGATCATGTGAGCCTTGAGCATACGCATATTCAATAAATATCCACAACCGTTGAAGGTGCTTATAACATACATACCTGTATTGTAGATATCTATAACATAGTTACACTATAATCATGAAAGGTTTCTATAATATAGACACCTATAACATAAGTGTATAGTCTTCTAAGCTCATGGGCTCACGTTCCTAGGCTCACATGATAGCAACCTTCATGAAAGCTGACTTTGATAACATGTTTGTCTTGTCCAAACATGTGTTTCACTAGTTGATGCCAAGATTCTATTTCTTAATTTTGTGCTAAGATCCAATTTACCAAGTTACATACCAATGGACCATTTGATCATTTGCAGTCTAATTTTTTCCCTTATTTCTTGCATCTTAGTAGGCATTTCAAACAATACCCTGACTCACATAACTCTACAATCCCATCCTAGAATGATAAATCAGCAGCACCAATACCACAACAATGTATAATGACCTCACCGGAGAATGGTAAGAAGTAGAGACACCACGAGCTGGAGAGAACGAATCTCCAACACCAGCATGTAGATGTAAGTCGGAGGCATTCCCAGTTGGCTGCTGCTGAAACAAATGACGGTTTGATCCATAGGACCCTCCCTGCGAAAATCCAGAAGACCTCCCCATCTGCACTGAAACCATGTGACTAACTAAACTTAACTGAAGCACTAATCAAAGTTCAACTCACTTCCTGAAAACAGTCAACCACAGACACACTGCTGCTCAATTATGTTATTGAGCGACGAAAGAGTAACATTCGGTGACAGCAGCAGGCCCGACCGACCATGGAATCCAACTTTGCATTTGCTTTGGAAGAAGCTCTATTAACTTAGAGCTTGTCCAACTAACCTTATAACTTTCGATATAACCCTAACTTTTCTAACTTAGCAACTAACAGCTTCGCATTTACCCTTCACGATGATCCAATGCATGGCAGCACTTTCGATTACTTCACAGTGACTGGTGTTTTTCAAGTGTTTTTCATCAGAACATTTCAACTGCTATCCGCCATTAGAACTTCGATATGCGATTTGTCAACAACATAAAAATGAACCTTTGCAGTACATGATTCTAGAGAAGTAAAGCAATCCCAGGAAATTTACAACTTTGCAAGGCTAATCCTCCGTTCATTTCTGAGAGATGCAATGCCGAGAGTAGGGTTTGAAGTGCAATTTTAGGAATTTCGCACAAATCCAGATATTACAGCTTAATCGAGTCATGCGAACTCATTTTCATCAATTTCCTGGTTAGTTAAGGAACTTCTTTATCGTCGGGACTCGTCAAAACAATCCCCCTCGTTGAGCATCGACCTCCCTGTTGGACATCAGGCATTCCTACAGACTAAAACCTCTTGTACATATCCGTGTCCAAACGTTTCTGTGTTAAGAGCACACATTCCCTCAAATTCCTAGAATGATTGTGTTTATTCTATAGCAACCTTCTCGGTAACATAGCATACTCAGATTGACGAAAATTCTTGGTCAAGAACTTATTTACCAAGAGGTGTTGCGCTTGCATAGCTGCCATTTCGTGTTGCTGATCCTTATGGTGTTGCTGCAATTCAGATGCCAGATCATGGCTCCCACCTGCACGTTGGGCATGTCTTCGAGTTATGAGTAGCAATTCGTCATTCAATAATGTACTTCTATCCGCTCCAAGGTTGTGACCTTTCACAAAGGTTYTTCAGCATGTAAGAAAGCCAAAATGCTATTCGCCAATGCAATTACTCTAATCATGCTTAAACTACCAAGTACCTGGTATACCAAAGCAAACWAAACAGCTCATATTGATCCATACCTTTGTAACCTGGCAAAGCTGGGAAATCTTCATTTTGTATGCTGAACTCCTGGTTTTGCTGAACTATGGCGTTGATTCCAACCCCTTGCTTTCTCAAGCTACCTGCCACGACAACACAATGCTGAACGATCGATCCAGGAGCCAAAACTAACTAAGAGAAGCCTACTTAATCAATATGCACGTTAAATAATATTCGCCTCCTCGAGAAATAATGCTATGTTGAAACAAATGGGAAACCATCGTATGTCTGATTCAGTCGTTCAAGATGAGGAACATACAAAGTATGACTAGCCTAAATCCTACACCTTAACTTTATCCCGGAGATTTCCGTATTCACAGCAAATCGTCAAGAAAGCTCGTCAAGAAAGCGGAAGTGCAAGGAAAATTGAAATCTAAGAATAAAACACACCGACACGACAAAGCTACTGTACCTTGCATATTCCCAGACGGTGACTGCCGAGTTGTCAGTTGAGGAAAATCGTTGATATCAAAAGGCACGCCATCATTGCCATTTCCAACACTACCAGGGCTCATGCCTCCAACATGGCCATTCGCAGAATGAAGTTGTCCCTGCATGCCTGAGCTTGGGGAAGTTGAAAAATTGTTTCCCAACAAGGAGGACACACCTTGAGGTGGTGCTGCAAAAAAACGTGATAGAATTAGGTTTCGCAGCACGCCTAGACCTTACATATGAAACCTACATARTTTCTATAATCTGACCACATTACAGTCCAAGCATAAAAAGAGCACTGAAAGTAAGCAAAGCACGAAGGAGGAAACAAACAAACAGATCTAGGAAATAGAAATCAAAAGGAGGAGTATACAAAATAATAAATACGGTATCAAGCATCGGAATAGATGAACGTGGAACCAGAATACCTCGACTAAGAATTGCCAGAAGATCCCCTGAGGAGTTATAAGTAGACGAAGACATGTTTACACCTTGCTGCAGTAGAGAATTGGCAGACCGCCCAGGGCCTTGCACACCAATCCCACTGCTACCACTAAGTTGTCCCATATTCACACGCGAACTACTCAAATTTTGCATATTCACACCACCCCCAGCATTCAACGCTCTTGTAAGACCACCCCCTCCACCGAGACTCACACCCCCGGCTCCAATACCCCCGACAGAGCTTGCTATGCGGGGCCCTACATTCCCCATCTGCGACGGTGATCCTCCCATGCCTGACAGAGAGCCACGGTTTGCAATAGAGCTAGACCCAGCAGACCCTACACCAGATCCCCCAACTCCGTTCACGTTACTGCTGAAGGAATGATTGCCCCCTACACTAGTTCCCGTGCGATTCGTCATTGACGAATGTCCGTGAAGCCCTCCTTGCGACAACTGCTGGCAAGCCGCAAAAAACGAAGGACCAGATGGAATCAATTCATTACTTTTGTGAGTGACGACTCTATTATTTACAAGGGTAACAAAAATAGCAATAAGGCTCATCTCAAATATTGACTTGATCCGCATACTTGCAATATAATAGTGCCACGCCAATGAAACGAGAAGACATGTACCAAGGCGACTGATCGAAGTCAAGCGCAGCCAATGAAGTAAAAGCAGTATCAAAGAGAACATCCAATTGCGGAAAAAGATTCCAAGATTATCTCCTCGACTCAACCAGACAAAAATCATGACTGCTCCTCATCTTCATAGTCTAATGCGCACTCTTAACACGTCATCAACTCTTTCCAAGAAAAAACGAACTTGTTTTGCGCACAACATAAGGCTTCACCTCAGTCAGGGCAACAATCAGAAGAAGCATAAAAACGCGGTAATAATCACCTGAGAGAGACCAACGCCCAGATTGTTGGTTGAGAACCGACCGGAAGCCACGCTACCAGTAGCCTGATGAGCGATACCGGAGGGTCCTCCAAACCCCGTGTTTCTAGAGGATAAAGCATTAGGCATTGCCTGCATATTGTAGCTCCCTTGATTATGCAATCCTTGAAGGTTTCCTGCATTAANATTACAGTCCAAGCATAAAAAGAGCACTGAAAGTAAGCAAAGCACGAAGGAGGAAACAAACAAACAGATCTAGGAAATAGAAATCAAAAGGAGGAGTATACAAAATAATAAATACGGTATCAAGCATCGGAATAGATGAACGTGGAACCAGAATACCTCGACTAAGAATTGCCAGAAGATCCCCTGAGGAGTTATAAGTAGACGAAGACATGTTTACACCTTGCTGCAGTAGAGAATTGGCAGACCGCCCAGGGCCTTGCACACCAATCCCACTGCTACCACTAAGTTGTCCCATATTCACACGCGAACTACTCAAATTTTGCATATTCACACCACCCCCAGCATTCAACGCTCTTGTAAGACCACCCCCTCCACCGAGACTCACACCCCCGGCTCCAATACCCCCGACAGAGCTTGCTATGCGGGGCCCTACATTCCCCATCTGCGACGGTGATCCTCCCATGCCTGACAGAGAGCCACGGTTTGCAATAGAGCTAGACCCAGCAGACCCTACACCAGATCCCCCAACTCCGTTCACGTTACTGCTGAAGGAATGATTGCCCCCTACACTAGTTCCCGTGCGATTCGTCATTGACGAATGTCCGTGAAGCCCTCCTTGCGACAACTGCTGGCAAGCCGCAAAAAACGAAGGACCAGATGGAATCAATTCATTACTTTTGTGAGTGACGACTCTATTATTTACAAGGGTAACAAAAATAGCAATAAGGCTCATCTCAAATATTGACTTGATCCGCATACTTGCAATATAATAGTGCCACGCCAATGAAACGAGAAGACATGTACCAAGGCGACTGATCGAAGTCAAGCGCAGCCAATGAAGTAAAAGCAGTATCAAAGAGAACATCCAATTGCGGAAAAAGATTCCAAGATTATCTCCTCGACTCAACCAGACAAAAATCATGACTGCTCCTCATCTTCATAGTCTAATGCGCACTCTTAACACGTCATCAACTCTTTCCAAGAAAAAACGAACTTGTTTTGCGCACAACATAAGGCTTCACCTCAGTCAGGGCAACAATCAGAAGAAGCATAAAAACGCGGTAATAATCACCTGAGAGAGACCAACGCCCAGATTGTTGGTTGAGAACCGACCGGAAGCCACGCTACCAGTAGCCTGATGAGCGATACCGGAGGGTCCTCCAAACCCCGTGTTTCTAGAGGATAAAGCATTAGGCATTGCCTGCATATTGTAGCTCCCTTGATTATGCAATCCTTGAAGGTTTCCTGCATTAAAGAACGATTGTAGGGCCCGGCATTTATGTGATGCTTTAATTATGCTTGCTCAGCATCACAAAGACACAGAAATGGAAGTGGGAGAAAATGCAGTTCCCTAAGACCTCACACTAAAATGATGGTGACGAAGTTGTTACCAGGTATGAAGATGTAGAAGATTCGTGTGAAGGAAAGAAATTAAGCAAGAGAAGTGAAATTGTTGAGAGAATCGTGAAAGTCACATACCTGCGTGGTGAAAACCGGGAGCTGCACCTGATTGTGACGAAAAAGCAGAAGACCCRAAGGGTCTAGCTGTGCTTCCAGAGCCATCAAGCAATGACGTAGCAGAACTGTTCAGCATAGACTGCAGCCAAATAAAGATAACAATMCAGAATGACTGATGGAGACTGATGACTAAATAGGGCAAAGATAGAACAGACACGGCAAACTAGACATACTGGAAAAACACTATGCAATGYACCAGAACGATGAAGCAATGACGGCAATAAYTCCAGCGATACGAGAACAAAGATGGAGAACACATATACCTCTTTGTTGGCATTGGTTTCATGACGAAGAGGATAGTACATGATGGACGAGCCGTATTCAAGCATCTAATTAGCATCTCGTTAATGCAAACCTTTCCCTTGAAACCTTTACTCTGTCCTCATCATATCTGTCACCAGCATTTCGGTCTCAGTAGACGTTCGCAACAATATAAAGGTAAGTTCTACAAACTCGATCGAAAAATTTGCTCATCCACTCCAATTAAGACTAACAACTACCTTTCGTTCCTGGCAAAACTATTTACAACCTACCAACAGCTAATTCAAGTTTTCATGATCGAGACAGGCTTGTGAACCTAAGAATAGAAAACAGAAGATAGAGGACGTAAAAAATAGCACTATCTCATACAAACCAAACAGCAGCATGAATCTTTAGCTAGGTATATTCGTGCCATTGAAAATCGCAATGCAGAGTACAGAAACGAGCAATTTCACAACCAAGTCCTCATCACAAAACCAAACAAAAAAATGAATGAAACTACAKTTTGAAGACGAAACCTACAAGATCATCAACCACAAAAGCTCAACAGTCACTAAACCTCASACAGCAACGCACTACTCTACCTACAAACCCTAACACCTCGAGCTAAACAACTAAACATAAAACCTAACATCAAACGTCCCAAACTGAAASCTCTCTYAACATCATAACCGAAAAAAAACCATGACAACCAGAAAAAAATACAAACAAAAGCAATAAAACATAATTTAGAAACCACGAAGCACCAGAAACAACCAACTCCACCAGAACATGAAATTCTTCTTAAAAAATAAAACCGAAAGAGCTCAAACTGAAATCTTCCTTTACACTCAATCAAACTGAGCACAGTGTTCTCACTTAAGTTATCTTACTCACTCGCTCACTCACCGGGAGCTAGAATGGCGAGCGATGGTTGTGTTCGTAGCTAAATCTGGCGCGCCGGCAGAGTTTTAAAAATGTGCTCAGGGAGAAGGCCGGGACGGAGGTGAATAGAAAATTGGATTGTGAGTGAAGGGATCGGGAGTGTGAAAGACGTGACGACAGAATCTTGGGAAAGGGGCAGAAAGAGAAGGAGAGCAAAGCGGACGGACGACGGGCGGGAAGGATCTGCAGGGAAGGAGAGGGGCGGAAATGGAGCTGTGGTAGGGTTGCGGATGGAAAGCAGCAGGCAGACCGACGAGTAAAAACGACGACGACGAGTTTTCTGGATGAAGACGACAGGATGACGATGTTTCTATTGAATTGTAGAAAAATGCCTTAGATCTAGTCATAAAAATATTAATTCTTTACTCAAATAGTGAGTTTTTCAACATTAAAATTCTATACTCATTGTGCTATTTTTCTTCTAATTTATTTCTGACCGTAGAGATTTTAGTTCTAAATATATATATTGAAAGACAACCCAATATTTTCAAGAATATAAAAATAAAAATATCCAAAAAAAAGTTTTTTTCTGCTCGAAAATTCTGCCCAAAGTCGGGCAGCGACCAAAAAATGATTGATTGAGCGCTTAGGGGTTAACCCCTAAAGGACCATTTGTTCATTCAATAAACAAGGTAGATTTTGGGCATGTACCTATGGTCTCAATTTCTGTCCTGATTTTCTTAAACTTTTTTTGAAGATAGAAAAACTAATTAAATTTGTAAGAATATAATTTTTTTTTCAATCGATGCCCGGGAACAAAAGTTATGCCCAAAACAACTCAACACAGGGGAGAGGGGGAAAGAGCAGCAACAAAAAATTGTTTCAAAAATTTGAATTTTTTTTTTAGAATTTTTTTTCTCATATATTATATTTTTTTTCTACATGGAAAGCATTGATTCATTCCATTTGGATTTGTTATGAGGAATTTATGGACAATCTTGTTTTTCAAGCAATTGGAGCATCTACTTGAAAAATTAACTTATAGGATTCATTTCTAAATGCAATTTTTACAATTTTAAGGAAAAAAAAGCTTCACATGGTTTAATTTGAATACTAAAAAAATCCCACCATTGGGTATTAGTGCATTTTAATTCCACCTTAGAAATATTAATAAATTAGATTTTTCTTTGACCTTGTACCTACTTCTACTTAACAATTTTTTAAAGAATAAAAATTTAGTTTTTTTTAAAGTTTTTTCTCCCCTAGATTCTCAACACAATTTTTCATCATAAAGATTTAAAGCTCAAAACTTTGTAGTCCAAAAATAAAAGTTAAGAAGGTTCAAAGTCAAATAATCAAATCCAGCAATGTGTTGCAAGACCTGTTTTTTTTACATTAAATGCAGATATCTTACAATCTGTGGGTCCAAAAATTCTAGGATTTTTTCCACACATCTTTGTACTAGTT
Source organism: Pleurozium schreberi (assembly GCA_006891605.1). NCBI lineage: Eukaryota > Viridiplantae > Streptophyta > Bryopsida > Hypnales > Hylocomiaceae > Pleurozium > Pleurozium schreberi. The sequence goes on from VACF01000157.1 coordinate 71,500, forward strand.
AGGTGTAAGAGCCTACAGTTAGATGTGCAAAAAAAAAAAATTTCCAATTTTTTACTTTCTGTAATAGAAATGGCAGTTTTGAGTGTTTTTTCACATAGAAAAGGTCTTGGTCCTTTAGGGGTTGAGCTAACCAAATTTCAATTTGAAAAAATAAAAATAAAACTATATATATATATATATATATATATATATATATATAAAATCTATCAATAATGAATTTTCAAATTTGATTGTGTAAATATGTGGGAAACATCCATAAACACATCTTTTTTTTAGATAAAAACTAGACCAAAACAAATTTTTACAATTTTGAGAGTTTAAAGGCAAAGGATAGCACAACCAAATTTTGTAAAATAGACATCTATATAGTACAGAAAATATGCCTCAAAATAGTCTTGTAGAAGATAATTAATCAAAAACACCACCCTAGGTTGGAAACCTCGAACTGAGCATATTGAAATTTTCATTTAGACCATATCTTTTTCCATATTGATATAGTTATATTTGTGTGCCAAACATCAAGAAAGGATATAGAATACTTGTGTGTAGCTGCATATGTATGTTTCTTCAAATGTATATACCCACACCCATATCTCCATATTTGTACATCTGCATTGGATTCCAAATAAATTATTTTTAAAGCAGCAATTATAGCCATCTCAAAATTTGAGAGCAAAGCGGTCACTTGTGTTTTTGAGGGGATAGAATGTTGGAAGTTGTTGGAAATTAAATCATTAAAGTCATTTGAGACTAGCACATTTTGTAGTGTTTGCAATTTGTGACCCTTTGCAGTATAAGAAACTGGAAGGGTTGTTCACACACAAGCAAGGGTTACAAATGAAATATCTGAGGCACACAAAATATTGACTATTTAATATTATTAAAAATTGTGTCATTTGAGCGTCAATGATTTCAATTCTTGTCCTATTAACCCCTAAAGGACCAAGGTGCCTCTTCTAGCAACATAGATATTTTAGGCAGGTACATATGACTAGAGATTTTATTATTTCTTTTTGAAATTTTTACAAAATATGTGGACAAGGAATTTCTTTAAGCCCTTCAATTTTCATAACTTTTGACTACATAGTCAAAAAGTTATTGCATGATATGTTGTTTCTTTCTCAACTCCGGCAGTTTGGGCAGATCTAGAAAAAAAAATTTAGAAATTTAAATTTGAAATTGATCTCTAGATTTATATGAGTGTCACAATGTTTAAATCATTCCATTTTAATCAATGAGTGAAAAGTTATGAGGATTTTTTGTTTGCAAGCAGTTATGGACTAACCACTCTAAAAAATCCTTTGAAGTCAATTCAATTTTCAATATTTTTGAAAAAGATCAAAAGCATTGGGTGGAGATTGTTTTTTACAACATTACAACCTTCGGGATTGACATTTTTCAACTTCAAAAATAAATATGAATAGTTTAGTGTTTTGAACCATTGGCTACTTCTTTCTACTTACTATTTTTTTACTATATGTTGAACAATTCCAAATAAATTGAAATTTTTTAAGCATGCAACCAACTTGACTTGAAACATGAATTCAAAGAAGCACCACCAATTTGGTCATTTTTCCATGCAAAAGTGAGATTGTGAAGTGCTGCCAGTTTTTTGCAAGGTTGAAAAAGTGATTTATGTCAATTCAACGCTAATATCTTGCAATCTACATGGTGAAATTTTTTGAAATTTTCACCACGTCTTTCTGAACTAGAATAATTCAAGATCCTACAATTATATGTATCCAAAAATGTTTATCCCCCAATATTTGATACTTTGTACTTAAAAAAGTAGTTTTGGAGCGTTTTTGGTGAAAATATAGTTAAAGAACTTTAGGGGTTAAAGTGTTGTAAATAACATTGGGATTTTCTACTAGTTTTAGAATTTAGAATTAATTCTAAATTTAACCCTTGAAGGACGGACCGGTGGCTGTTGAAATCATGCATTTTTGATACCGTGTGATACCATCTATTTTGAAAAGCCAAATATACTCATTGGAAGTCAAAGTACTAGAAAAGATCTTCCCTTTCCACTCCTAATACTGAGGATGAAAAGTTGCAATTCTGTCCAAACGGTTTGATTCTCTCACATTCAAAGGACACAAAAAGTCCGCCGTGGCATTCAACTAGTTCAAAGCAGCAGCACCACATGGAGGTGAGAATTCAATGAGAAAATGGAAGCTAAGAGTCAGCTCTCTTCGAACTTACTCTCAAAGCAGCGATCGCTGATTCGAGAAGAAAGTCAAATAAATAGAAACTTGTCAAATGATTATACATACATGCTTTGAATCGAACAAGCAGGAGCTCTGTCTCTTGCGTCCCTTGTGTAGTGCAGCTATGAGGGGCTCCGAAAAGTTGGAAGGAAGATTAAAAGTGTGAGGGGGTTCAGTGCAGCAGGAGAGAAACTTGGGGTTTGGGTGGGTGGGGTGATAGATTCGTACTTGTAGCCAAAGCAGGCCAATCGATACACAAAGTCTCGGATTGCACTGCTCTCGTAACCATACACATCCGACAAGAGAAGCACTCCTGCGCCGTTGTTATTTTTGAGTGCCTGGATGTAGTAGCCCGAGAATCCAYCCTCCGATTCCGCATCCCCAATCTCGACATCGAAGCCATTGACAAGCTCGCAGACTTCATCGTCGCTTGCTGCACCCTCCTGCTGCTCAGATGCAGTTTCCTCCGCCTGCTGAGCATGCATTTGCACGTTTCGAAGCCGTGATGAATCTGCACAGTGGTGCTCACATGCTCCTGCAATCTCATCGAAGCACTACAGCTCGACAGATCAAGATCGCATCCAAACACGGGTGTGAAACTGTAGAAACCTAAAATTCGGAAATTCTTACAGAACCCCTAAAACTCGCATTCAACGAAGCTTTGCGAAATCTCAACTTTTCCTTTCGATCAACGGTGACATCAATACAGTTCTCAGGTGACCTCAATCGTATTTCGACAATTTTATGGTTCCCTGGACCACCATATACGATTCCATTTGTGGTTCCCTCCATATATCCTGAAAATTTTGGATTAATTTTTGGTTCAGATTTGACAAAAGTGATGAATTTGCAAAACTAAAATCAGCAACGGAGACATAATGTTATTGAATCCCATGACAAAGAAGCAGAGGTATGACACACTCACATGTAACAAGCTTCGATTTCAAGTGGTTGTTTACAGACACGTAAATCTGAGACATCTGAATTCTGCGCACTAAAATTCGTCCAGCTTCCGAATCAAACATTTTCAGAAGACACCGGTCGAGTATTTCCAGATTCGAGTCTTTTAGGTCTACTGAGATTTTGCTCACTACCAGAAAAATTTGCGTTTTTCTCTGTTCTTTGCCTACATCCTGTGTTCTTGCGCTACAAACTCTCAGACGTAATTGAAAAACGTTGGAAAAAAGTTCAAATTGAAGCTGACGTAGGAAGCAAAAAATATTCTCGAACAACGTTCTTCGTAACTATGGATTCATGAAAGGCTTGTGCTGTAAAAAGAATGCTGATGCATTGAAATTGGTACTACGATTTGCTCTGTTTCTTACGGCTTCTTCAATTGTGTCTCCATCAATGCCGTAGTCTTTTAGCAACTTGGTTTTTTTGATGTCAATGGCTGCCACCCCCATAAGCTCTCCATCGATGCTAAAAACTAAAAAATTAACACAACACTGGTCACATGAAAGCAATGCAAGTGATCAAAGAGCTTAAAGATATAAATAGGAAATATTATCACATGCCATATTCAACACGTCAAGCTAATGGGTCATGAAGCAATTTTGCATCACATAATAATGAGTTCAAGGATAAGCCAATTGTATCATTGCCTTGTTGTCTAGTAACAAGAGGATCAATAGGCACACTAGTAGTCATCCTCATTCTATGCCATCATTGATTAAAGATTTAGACAATTGTCATTGCAAAGAAATACATGGAATTATGTTTGACAATACTCTCAAGCCTYTAGGCAATCAAGCATCGTAACCTTCTCACTAATGCCAATGCAAGAATTTGAAGCTCAAAGGTAGTGTCTCAATGGTTGATACTAGTAATGATAAAATCCACAATGGTATCCCCACTCAATGGCACTTTCAACCCACTACAAAATCTGAGTAAGAAGATATACACCAGAAGAATTTCAGAGCACAAATTTCAAATGCACCCTAGAGCAATTCAACAAGAGACTAATTAACACAATGTACCGTGGTAGAGGCACCCATTTCCAACTGGCACCCCATCAACAATCTATAGGGTTCTGTATTTCCAACCAAGGCAAGAACATATTTCCAAATTTTCCTAGGAATGCCTGTTTTTCACTTTCTCAAGGTTTGGACCAATAAATTATTGACACATAAGTGAGCAAGAAAGCAGGAAGCAATGAATGGGAAAGTAGTTCTTGAATGATCGGAATTGGAAGGCTCTAGACAATGGCTATGGATCCAATGCACTCTTTGCCTCCGAAAATTCATACTAAGTTTAGTTCAAACGATAAACTTACCAAAAAAATTGCAATCCCCGTCAATGCACCCGTCTCAAAATATTTGCTTTGCTTTGCACTACCCAAGAGCATGTCCAAAATTGCTTATTTGATCGGTTACGGCCTTACGGGTGCCTCTACCATAACTATTACCAAGATTTACCACATTATGCCCTATTCAACAAGCTCCAAGTGACAATTAATGATGCGGGGTGTAGATCCCGTACCTGCTTTACTGAGGGTGAAGGTCCTGTTGTCCACCTGGGAGTAGTCCGAGTACTCGTTGCTGTAGTCTATGCCATTGTTCACGTAAGTCGAATGGACATTCGCCAGGAAGGAATAGTACGCTTCCAAAGCAAGCAAGGGATTCCGGTAAACAGTGTCGTCTAGGATCTCGAATTGCCCTCGCGCAGCGCACAATTGGCTCGCAAGGGAGTTGTAATTGGTGATTGCATTACTGGGAGGGAACATGTACAAGAAGACGCTGATGCTGTTGTTCTTGATCAAGTCCCACGGTAAGGCGGCGTTGCTTATGGCGTCCACAGCCTTCCTGTCCGTGATCAATATTATCACCTGTTGGGGTGTTACCATGTTAAACCCTAAAACACCTTGAATGTTCCAATGGGCATCACTTTTTACAACGCTATTGAGTGCCTCATGTAGTCAGAGACTTTCTTTTCTTCACTTTCATGTACTTTTTGACCAACACTTGCTATGCTCCTCATTGACTCCGGTGGTACACAATCTTTAGCTGTCTTTGCGTTATGCTTTTTCACAGTATAAGCAATCGAATTGGTCATAGTGATATTGTGAAATCTGTGTTCTTCAGTAATTCAGTTTAATAACATCATAGCAAGTTGGAGAATGCTGAACCCGTTCCAAGTGCTTTAAGTGGTGCTTCAATTGACTGATGGATTAGTACCAAAAAAACGACATTGCCAATTGAGCCTTTGAATGTTAACTTTTAGTACCATTTTAGAATTTTAGAAAAAGTTACTATTAGTAACAAAAATTGAAATGGCAGTGAAACAATGCTTCTTCAATATCAATCTCATCAATTAATTGGAACATCGCTAAATTAGCCGATAATCAATGCGGAGAGACTTTGGGTTGACTGAGTAGGGTTAGAGAATTGCAGACCTTCAGATGTTCGCTTGGGATTCCTGTGCTACCGAAGCCTGCAGAAGATGTGACTACTTCGCCAATTGCATCCGTGATGTTGCCATTGCCAGGGGGAACAGAGCTTTGATTTGGTGAGGAAAGCATTGCGTTGAAAACTCCAAAGTCAGGGTGGGAGGAAGTGTTCGTCACCAGCACCTGCACAAATCAGAATGCAACAAGGAACCCCACTTGAGTTCTCGAAACTCAAATGAAATAAAATTCCTTTCAATGGTTTCCGTTGTCCAAACCAACGACATTCTACATTGTAAGTTCTGTATATCAGACCTCAAGATTCATGAGTCTGCAATCCAATATAAAGTGAATACACCATTGAATTCATGTTTTCTTGCTCCCCTTCAGCTGCCATCTGCATTCTCTAAAAAAAACTTGGCACCGTGGAGGATTTCAAGAGTATTATGACTTACAGGTTGAGCAGAGAAGGGCTCCACTTTTGCTTGATCGAATGTGAAAATGTTCACATAGTCATCCTTGGTGGTAGTACCCAAGAAAGACTCGGTGATTGTGAAGGCTGTTGCCAAGTTGCTGTCACTCCTTGTGGACGGGATAATCTCGGCCATTGAAGAGCCACTGTCAATCAGTACCATTACCGCCTTCTTCACGTTTGACGTAGATGTAAGGTACCTGTGAAAGAATGCCACGATTCTAAGAGCCAGAAATTGTGATAACTGTCAACAGGATTACCTAATTTGTGAACAGCTTCAAAGATGTTTGAGGATCATGCAAGTCTGACTCAGTGTTGATCAAAAAATTAGCTTACCATACTCTTTCACGAGGATCGTAACTGCCGCAGTTTGCTTCATCCTGCAAATAACATTGTGCAATTTGTCCATTAATGCGGAATACAAATGGTTTAATTTATGCTCTGAAAACTAGAAGAAACAATGATCTCCGACACCATCGCTTGAAACTTTGTTTCAATCTATTGCAAAATACCATCAGCAGCCCTATGAAAGGTTTCTCCACAATGCTATTTTGTGCCCAATGAATGACAAAGAATCAAATTGTACAACACAAAAGTGCAACTATTCATCCATGGAATTAGGGGTGGAAAGGCAAGATCTTCTATAGTACTTTGACTTCCAATGAGTACATTTGGATTTTTTTAAATTAGTGATCCCCACCGAATCAAAATAGATGATTTCCACGGTCACTAGTCTGTCCTTTAAGGGTTAAATGTACACTATTTGTACATGTTTCTTTTTCATAGCCTTCAACAATGTATAAACAATGTACATTTCTAGGAGGTGCTCCATTTTAGAGCCCTATGCCATTTCAACTTCAAAATCTTATAACTAATTCCTCAAAGCTCCAAAAAATATGAAACGACTTGGGTTAGATGTCAAGTCAACTTGTCTTTTAAGGTAAAATTAGTGAAAAATATTTCAAGATGTTTCACCTCCCCAAAATTCAGTTCCAGCCCTTGGATGCTCCATTTATGGATCTTCTACCTTAGATTATGTTGCAAGCCRAAGCTCCATCCAACCTGGGCTGAATCTTGTCATTGCTCACACAGTTTGTCGGAGGAGGATCAAGCAATTCCATCTTACAACTCTTGTAGCCCACTCTCCTTTCAACTCTAGCACCTCCCACACCTCTMGGGGGACTTCTAAGGTGCTATTCGCATGTAGGACCAGCGAGGAGGTGGAGCTCAAGCAAGAGCTCACGGTGCCAAGTCATGAAGATCGGGTCTATGCCACATCAAGCTTTTGCGTGTGATCCGGTTCTCCAAATAAAATATTTTCAAATTCTTAGGATTAATCGGCATCTATAGAAAACCGGCCACTTGCCACACAATTCCAGAAACGACACAACAAACCCTTCCAATAACCAAACAGGCAAACACTAATCATACAATTCAACTATCAATTCAATTGTGATACGAACCAAATCTTGTATCACTACCCAATGACCACACACTGTGTGCTGAAGGGACGCAAGGAATTTTTAACTAGATTTCAACTTCATTGCCTTTAGCCCCTAAAGTTCCATGACTATGTTTTCACCAAAAGTCCAAACCTGCTCCCAAACTGCCATTTTTAGTACAAGTATCAAATTTTTGAAACAAAACATTTTTTTGACACATATAACCCCAGGATCTTGTAGTATGCTTAGTTGAGAACATGTGGTAAAAATTTCAAAAAATTTCATCTTGTGCATTGCAAGATGTAAGCATTCAATTTCACTAAGATCATTTTTTGTCCTTGCAAATAACGGGGTAGTAGCACTTCAAAAGCTCACTTATCTATGAAAAAATGTCTAAAATGGTAGTGCTTCTTTGGATTCTTTCCTGTGACAAGTTGGCCATATGCTTGAAAAATTTTAGATCATTTGGAATTGTACAACATATAGGAAAAGAATTAGTAAGTAGATAGTAGTAGAAAATTATTTTAAATACTAAATTGTTAAGAATTTAATTATGGAATTGAAAAATTCCAATACCAATGGTTGGAATGTTGTAATAAACAATCTACATCCTAGAATTTTTTCTTTTTCAAAAATATTGAAAATTGAGTAAGATGAAGGACTTCAAAGTTTATTTTAAAGTAGAGAATCTATAATTGCCCGTCTGCCTGCAAACAAAAAATCCTCATAAATTTTGACTCATTGATCAAAATGGAATGATTCAAAGCTTTCTATGCATATGTAATTCTAAAAAATCAATGTCAATTTTTTTTCTTGAAAAAAGTGTTTTTTTCTAATTTGTCCGGAGTGCCCATTTATGAAAAAAAAGTAACATGTTAGGCCATAACTTTTGACTCTTATATCCAAATGTCATGAAATTTAGTGCATATGAAAGATATTCCTTGCCCCCACCTTTAGTAAAAATTTGGGCCAAAAATATGGATATCTCCAGCCACATATACCTGCCTGAAATTGCTATGCAACCAAAAAAAATGCATGCTGGTCCTTTAGGAGTTAAATTGCAATAAAATTTGTAGGAAAAAATCTTTTTGCATTCCGTTTTTTGAAGACGAATCTTAACATAGCATTTAATAATCATGCCAAATTTCAAAACATGCAAGTCTCTATAGTTATTTGGATTTTGTGTGTGGTGATTGGCAAGTTTACTATTGGTGAGATACTTCACAGGGAACTTGGGAACTTTTTGTAAGGTAATTTAGCTTATGATAGGCCAAATGGAAGACAACATTTTATGGGCAAATATTTTCTAGTGGTGCACATTTCAAAACTAGAATGTATACCATTAGTATAATTTTGCTTGTAAAAGGCTAGCTTAGATTTGGCCTGTCATAGGTTGAGTTACCTTATGTTTAGGGAGTTTGACTAATGAACCCCCATCTCCCATTCCAATTGATCAATTGTTCTAAATACTCTCCTTGTGTCCCATCAACTCTCTTTGTCTCTTCTTTGTCTCCTCTTAGTCTCCCATCAACTTATCAGTTTTGTCTTTTGTTATTTTAAAGCACAATCTCATCAGCTTCAAGCTACCTATTCTCTCAATTTGCCTATATTCTTAGGTGGTATTTAACAATGGCTTATACTCCACTTAGACACTCTATTTTCTTTTAATTTGCCTATATTCTCACATGGTGGTTTAACATTTCATTGGAACTTTGTTTAAACCTTCCATTCATACATTTGCATTATTTTGTCAAGTACTCCATTCATATGTGAACAAAGAATATTTTTGAACATTATGGAAATGAAAGTACAAAGGCTTATGTATATTTGGAGTTGCAAYTGCAATTGCATGTTCTTTCAAAATGTCATTGTGAAAAATCCAGTTTAACTCCATTGGTAAGCCTTCCTGGCTTCGAAACTTTTATCTTCAAATTTGCCGCATGTCAAGAAAATTCATGGTAAGATTGTGTCCATGATCATTTTGGAAGATGCAAAGATAGGTTGCTTATTATCAAACACTCCCACCTAYCCATAGGAAATTAASTGTAGGATTTCAATGGGSGCCATGGTATGTAAAGCCTATAAGGCTATAACTCTCCATTGGTGGCATCAATTTTTTTACTTGATTATGGTTGATGATCCAACACGTTTTAGGAAGATGTTCAAAATATTAGTCCCTACATTTCAATGTGTATGCTTGTTGGTAGAATACAACCTTGAAACCAATCTTGAGTGGAATTAGATAGATTTAGCCAAATCAAAAATTGGAATTTGCAAAGCGCTAGTGGACCCAATCCAAGCACAAATGGACTCAAAGTAGACAAGTAAGGCCATATTTGTTATATTGAGACTTTTTGTAGATTTTGAGATAGAATGCTATTTGTTGGAAAATTCATTTAAAAAAATAGCAATTGAAAACAAAAATAAATAATGCTCAAATAGTGTTCATGTAATGAAATTCTAAAATTTGGTGTTGTTACCTATTTTAAAAATATACTAGTAAAGAGAGAAAGCGGTTTATCTTCAAGTTGAAGATAAAAACGAGACTACAAAAAGTCTCAATATCAAATTTTGCACGTGGACTAAARAGACTGCACAGTGAACTTCTGGGAGCGAAGTGGACATACATTTCAGCCACGGTCGAATGAGAAGAGATGGAGTTTCAAACACGCACAATTTGTGGTATCAGAAATTCCATTGTGCCTTTCCAAGGTTTACAGCAATGCCTTGGGACTATATCACAAAAGTCCATTCCTGCCAACTGCAATTGTTTCAGTGGTGCTTCAATTGATTAGTGGGTTAATACCAAATGGACATTGTTTTTGTGCATTTGGATACCGTTCTATAATATTTGAAATTATAATTTAGATAAGTACCAAAATTTATTTACAACATTGAAATTGAAGTGAAACAATGCCACTTTAGTATTAAGCACATCAATCAATTGGAGCATCACTAAAATAGCCGATGATCAATGAGAAGGTACTTGCGTTGACTGAGTAGGGGTAGAGATTGAAGTGCAGACCTTCAGATAGTCGCTTGGGATTTCTGTGCTACCAAAGCCTGCAGACGTTGTGAATAMTTCGCTAATTGCATCCGTAATGTTGCCAGTGAGAACAGAGCTCTGATTCGGTGAGGAAAGCAGTGCGTTGAAAACTCCAAAGTCAGGGTGAGAGGAAGTGTTCGTCACCAGCACCTGCACATTTGAATCAGAATGTAACAAGAAACCCCACTTGAGTTCTCGAAACTCAAATGAAGTAAAATTCCTTTCAATGGTTTCCGTTGACCAAACCAACGACATTCTACATTGTAACTGAGTATCAGATCACAAGATTCATGAGCCTGGGCAATCCAGTGTACAGTGACAATATAGATATAGCATTGAATTCACGTTTTCTTGCTCTCTTCAGTTACCACAGAAACTATCATTCTCTATATATAGTAGAAAAAAAAACTTGCCACCGTGGAGGATTTCAAGAGTATTATGACTTACAGGTTGAGCAGAGAAGGGCTCCACTTTTGCTTGATCGAACGTGAAGATGTTCACATAGTCGTCTTTGGTGGTAGTATTCAAGAAAGACTTGGTGATTGTGAAGGCTGTTACCAAGTTGCTATCACTAGGTGTGGACGGGATAATGTGGGTCATTGAAGACCCACTGTCAATCACTACCATTACAGCCTTCTTCACGTCTGTCGTTGATGTAAGGTACCTTTGGAAAACACATAAATTATATCAGTGGCACGATTCTAAGCGCCAGAAATTCTGACGATTGTGCGTGATGGAATCTCTACTTTATGAACAGTTTCAAAGATTTTGAGGATCATGAAAGTCTGACTTGGTGTGGATTAAAAAAAAATTGGCTTACCATAGTCTCGTACGAGGATCGTAGCTGCCACAGTCTGATTCCTCCTGCAAAGAGCATTGTGCAATTTGTCCATTAATGCGGAAAACAGGTGTTCTTATATACAGAAAACTAGAGGAATCAATCATCTCCGGCACCATTGCTAAAGCCTTTGATTTGATCTATTGCAAAATACCATATATATCAGAGTCACTTTGAGTTTTTTTTCAACACTGCTACAATTATTACCATTCCTGGAAAGAATCTAAAAGTGCCATCAATTGAGCCGAAATACAAGGAAAAGAAGCTGGTGTTGTTCGAATGTTTCTGGAAGAAACTGTCCAGGTTCCTCTGAGCACAAATTCCTTGAAGTTGTCTTTGAGTAGTAGAGTTGATGTTCTTCGCGTTCACTCCTGGCAAACTGTCATCAAGATTGCAAATCACAATAAATATATATTAAACATGCCAAGGACTGCACTAACCCCATTTTTTAAACAACCTAACAAATCTTTTATTGTGTCGACGGATTTCAAGACAAATGATAGAGTCGAGAGAAACGTTTTAGCTTAGATCAACATGTACCTTGTGGTTTATGATGAGTTCAGTGGTGAGTGTCTAAATCATATATAAAAGCAAGTTTTTCCTATTCACCGCACTTCCACAGCACAAAGGTGTTTCCGCTTGGCTAAAGAATCGAAGTCGCTCGGCTACACTTTCTTGTAAAGCAGCAATTGATGACTCTGATGATATAGTGCGCACAAAACAAACTAACTCTCTTTACAAGAGAAACTAAAGTTTCTTGCACATAGTGAGGGAAATGCACGATACAGCCCGGAAGATCTACGGGACTGCAAACGACAAGTTGAACTGCAGGGTGTACTGTGTACAGAGCACTTTGCAGTACGTGTTCCCATCATAGTTTCATACTAAGTAGGATTTTGCCCCTACACTGCCAGATAATTTTGAAATCAATGGCATATCTATTGGATACTTATTCAGTAGATTTACTCAGAGGATCTCCTCACTCAGTTTTCTGCTCGTCAGGGAGGTTATAGGGAGCCGATCCTGTTTCGAATTTGATGCTCCTTTTTTTTTCTATGGATGCTGAAATTTGTAGGTTTTGCACTCGTGATTGGATTTGGAGATTGGGTTGTTGGTGACCAGTTGTGTAATTAGGGTTTGTTGAATGGAGGATCAAGAGTACGGTCGAAGACACTCTTTCCGTCTCTGCAATTAATAAGTAGGGTCCTGCTTTCATTGGGAAATCTATCATTTGAATTCACTCATTTTTTTTGACATAGAATTCACTGGTTAGACTTCACTGGAGAGAGCACTTTGGGTAGTGCAAAGGGACAGTAGACATCGCCATTTCCCATATAAAGATGAATATCCGTTGACATTTTCTTAAGTCAGGTTTAATGGTACTGTGTGCACTTCTGCCACTGATGGAGTGATGGGCGTATTTCACAAAAGTGCTTTCCGGTTAGAATTGAGCCGACGTGCTTCTGGACAATCTGCTGCGTTTTAATCGTTTCTCCTTTTCTGGATGGCGGAGCTTCGTTGTTTCGCAGTTGTGGGCGTTTGGAGGAGAAGGTGGAGGACAGTTCCATGTGGGTTGTGCAGATATTTGTTGGAAGATGAATTGCCAGTGGATGAGTTATTTATGCTGACTSGATTGGGAGCTGAGAAGCCGGCGGCCCAGCAGTTTCTGTTGAAGGTATGGCATTGTATGGTATACGGTATGATATGTGCATCCTTTGGAGAAATAGTGCACGTTACTCCCAGCCTCGAAAATTTAGGTATCTAGAAGTGTTCTTAACAGGTGGATCAAATTGAAATTTAGGATCCTCAAGCACAACCTAGTGAATATTTCAGAACCCAGGATAAATAATGCCTTTGAGGGTGATCAATCTTCAAGCATTAATTATAATCACCCAAACTATCCATGTTGGTTCTTCAGTCTATCATTCAGTTGTGCTGGTTCATTTCGCTACTTCCAACGGCTTGACATGCAGGTTCACAGTAAACTGACACTGATGCAATTTTATTTCAACACCTGTATGATCTTCTCCTCCTGCTGTCGACTGTCGTTCACTTAGTCGTCATCTCCAGAGAATTCATCAGGTTTTGGACGTTTTTTTTTTAAGCAGAGCCAAGCAATAACAGCCAGCCCTGCTATTGCTAAAATGAGCAGACCGGAGCCTAACCCTAATGCGAGACGTAAATGCGGTGGCTTATCGGCATCAGTACATGTGCCACAGCAGCTCAGCTTTTGCAATGTGGTGTTGTCCGTGCCGATGTTACTAGAACAAACAATGTTTGAGATGTTCGCTTGGTTGCACGTCGTAATCAGTGTCTGCAGATCCCGTCACAATCAGTGTCAGTAGGAGAAATTGTTTTTGCAAAACTTGATCTTTAACAGAAAGAGAGAACAACTCCGACCCTTTTGTGGTTTCTCTTAATTAGTGAGTCTAGTTCATAACATTCTTGACCTTCACGGTTAACCTTCACGGGAGGGAGCGTTTGCTTCCCTTGAACCAAGCTTTTATGAATCAAGGCTCCTTCCACTAAAGAAAATCTTGAATCTAAGCCAGCCCATGAATTTTTAGCCACTAAGGTAGGTAACCCAAAAGCACCACTAAACTAAAAGCGCCATCTTCACACTCTGTACATCTCCAAATTCAATTATGTACCTATGTGGAAGAAACGCTTTTAGAATCAAACTTTGACCCTTCATAACTTTGGCATATTGTATCCAAATGTTGCATTTTTTGGTGCATTGGAACTTCCTTTCACTTGCCAACAAGACAATATGAAAATCTGACTAGCCTTACAATAGTAACTAGGCACAGTACCAATTTCTGGCGCTTTTCGGTTGCCTACCTTATAACATAAAGCATTCTTGATATAGAGGTATTGTAGGAGGATATTCTAGCCTTCTAATTCAAGAATGTGGTTATGTGAGTCTTTTTTTTTATGAACATAGGTAATAAAGGTATKCAATATGGTGTCATTTGCACTATATACAAGGATGTTGATGTGGGATTGAGAATGAATATATTCTTTCAATATAKCAATCCAAAGAGATGGASTTTTTTCCCTCTCAATTTGATAGTTCAAATTAAAGGTCCTTCATCATTGTGAGAGTGACTCCATATGATGATTAAATACACTCTAAATCAAACAAGAATGCTACACTATGAGAGGCTTTGTCTTTCTAACAATCTAACTTAGTATTGCTTTGGTTTTCAAGTGAAGTTCTCAAAATATTTTACAAGTTGTTAGTTCAATGCAAAGTTAACTTCCTCCCAATTGGTTCAAAACTCATTAGAAATAACTTATTGATTGATTGGAGCAATACTAAAACAATTAATTATCCATGAGAAAGGATTTGGGTTGTAATATAGTTTTGACATACCTGATTGAAGCAAGCTGTTGTATCAATTCCTTCAAATGAATTGAAATTGTTATAGCTTACTGTTCTATTTCTTACAGCTTTTTCAATTGTGCCTCCATCGATCCCGTAAACTGTTTGCAACTTTGTCTTGAAGATGTTGATGGCCACAACCCCCAAGAACTCTCCATTGTTGCTAAACACTAAAATTTCAAATGATTCCTCATTAAATCAATGCAATTGGTTATAGATCTTTTAACATATAAATAATAAGCGTCATCTTGGATGGTGAGAGTAGGGTAGAGGCACTCTACATGAACTTCATCAAGTATATGTGCTAACCATTTGTTTTTGAGGGGTTTGTTATTTTTGGAWTCAAGTATTTTCAAAAACCACCCAATAATTTTCTAAAACTATCCAATAAATAGTATTCTTCTCTTCATTAAAAAATCATTTTATTTTTTTGATATACTATTTTATTCTAAATTTAGCATTAATCACTTGATTTACAACTATTCTCTTCAAAATTTACATCCCAACAACTTTTATCATCATAAAACAATATGAATTCAAGGAGTTGCA